>JAQNBH010000006.1:2528931-2631851 GCA_028752905.1 Cladorhizidae sp. MBARI D1340-BT2
ATATAGTCATGATTGACACCACCTAAGGAGGAGATATAGTCATGATGGACACCACCTAAGGAGGAGATATAGTCATGATGGACACCACCTAAGGAGGAGATATAGTCATGATGGACACCACCTAAGGAGGAGATATAGTCATGATGGACACCACCTAAGGAGGAGATATAGTCATGATGGACACCACCTAAGGAGGAGATATAGTCATGATGGACACCACCTAAGGAGGAGATATAGTCATGATGGACACCACCTAAGGAGGAGATATAGTCATGATGGACACCACCTAAGGAGGAGATATAGTCATGATGGACACCACCTAAGGAGGAGATATAGTCATGATGGACACCACCTAAGGAGGAGATATAGTCATGATGGACACCACCTAAGGAGGAGATATAGTCATGATGGACACCACCTAAGGAGGAGATATAGTCATGATGGTCACCACCTAAGGAGGAGATATAGTCATGATGGGCACCACCTAAGGAGGAGATATAGTCATGATGGACACCACCTAAGGAGGAGATATAGTCATGATGGACACCACCTAAGGAGGAGATATAGTCATGATGGTCACCACCTAAGGAGGAGATATAGTCATGATGGACACCACCTAAGGAGGAGATATAGTCATGATGGACACCACCTAAGGAGGAGATATAGTCATGATGGACACCACCTAAGGAGGAGATATAGTCATGATGGACACCACCTAAGGAGGAGATATAGTCATGATGGACACCACCTAAGGAGGAGATATAGTCATGATGGTCACCACCTAAGGAGGAGATATAGTCATGATGGACACCACCTAAGGAGGAGATATAGTCATGATGGTCACCACCTAAGGAGGAGATATAGTCATGATGGACACCACCTAAGGAGGAGATATAGTCATGATGGTCACCACCTAAGGAGGAGATATAGTCATGATGGACACCACCTAAGGAGGAGATATAGTCATGATGGACACCACCTAAGGAGGAGATATAGTCATGATGGTCACCACCTAAGGAGGAGATATAGTCATGATGGTCACCACCTAAGGAGGAGATATAGTCATGATGGACACCACCTAAGGAGGAGATATAGTCATGATGGACACCACCTAAGGAGGAGATATAGTCATGATGGACACCACCTAAGGAGGAGATATAGTCCTGATGGACACCACCTAAGGAGGAGATATAGTCATGATGGACACCACCTAAGGAGGAGATATAGTCATGATGGACACCACCTAAGGAGGAGATATAGTCATGATGGTCACCACCTAAGGAGGAGATATAGTCATGATGGACACCACCTAAGGAGGAGATATAGTCATGATGGTCACCACCTAAGGAGGAGATATAGTCATGATGGACACCACCTAAGGAGGAGATATAGTCATGATGGACACCACCTAAGGAGGAGATATAGTCATGATGGACACCACTAAGGAGGAGATATAGTCATGATGGTCACCACCTAAGGAGGAGATATAGTCATGATGGTCACCACCTAAGGAGGAGATATAGTCATGATGGTCACCACCTAAGGAGGAGATATAGTCATGATGGTCACCACCTAAGGAGGAGATATAGTCATGATGGACACCACCTAATGAGGAGATATAGTCATGATGGACACCACCTAAGGAGGAGATATAGTCATGATGGACACCACCTAAGGAGGAGATATAGTCATGATGGACACCACCTAAGGAGGAGATATAGTCATGATGGACACCACCTAAGGAGGAGATATAGTCATGATGGACACCACCTAAGGAGGAGATATAGTCATGATGGACACCACCTAAGGAGGAGATATAGTCATGATGGACACCACCTAAGGAGGAGATATAGTCATGATGGACACCTCCTAAGGAGGAGATATAGTCATGATGGTCACCACCTAAGGAGGAGATATAGTCATGATGGACACCACCTAAGGAGGAGATATAGTCATGATGGACACCACCTAAGGAGGAGATATAGTCATGATGGACACCACCTAAGGAGGAGATATAGTCATGATGGACACCACCTAAGGAGGAGATATAGTCATGATGGACACCACCTAAGGAGGAGATATAGTCATGATGGACACCACCTAAGGAGGAGATATAGTCATGATGGACACCACCTAAGGAGGAGATATAGTCATGATGGACACCACCTAAGGAGGAGATATAGTCATGATGGTCACCACCTAAGGAGGAGATATAGTCATGATGGACACCACCTAAGGAGGAGATATAGTCATGATGGACACCACCTAAGGAGGAGATATAGTCATGATGGACACCACCTAAGGAGGAGATATAGTCATGATGGACACCACCTAAGGAGGAGATATAGTCATGATGGACACCACCTAAGGAGGAGATATAGTCATGATGGACACCACCTAAGGAGGAGATATAGTCATGATGGACACCACCTAAGGAGGAGATATAGTCATGATGGACACCACCTAAGGAGGAGATATAGTCATGATGGACACCACCTAAGGAGGAGATATAGTCATGATGGACACCACCTAAGGAGGAGATATAGTCATGATGGACACCACCTAAGGAGGAGATATAGTCATGATGGACACCACCTAAGGAGGAGATATAGTCATGATGGACACCACCTAAGGAGGAGATATAGTCATGATGGACACCACCTAAGGAGGAGATATAGTCATGATGGACACCACCTAAGGAGGAGATATAGTCATGATGGACACCACCTAAGGAGGAGATATAGTCATGATGGACACCACCTAAGGAGGAGATATAGTCATGATGGACACCACCTAAGGAGGAGATATAGTCATGATGGACACCACCTAAGGAGGAGATATAGTCATGATGGACACCACCTAAGGAGGAGATATAGTCATGATGGACACCACCTAAGGAGGAGATATAGTCATGATGGACACCACCTAAGGAGGAGATATAGTCATGATGGTCACCACCTAAGGAGGGGATATAGTCATGATGGTCACCACCTAAGGAGGAGATATAGTCATGATGGACACCACCTAAGGAGGAGATATAGTCATGATGGACACCACCTAAGGAGGAGATATAGTCATGATGGACACCACCTAAGGAGGAGATATAGTCATGATGGACACTACCTAAGGAGGAGATATAGTCATGATGGTCACCACCTAAGGAGGAGATATAGTCATGATGGACACTACCTAAGGAGGAGATATAGTCATGATGGTCACCACCTAAGGAGGAGATATAGTCATGATGGACACCACCTAAGGAGGAGATATAGTCATGATGGACACACCTAAGGAGGAGATATAGTCATGATGGACACCACCTAAGGAGGAGATATAGTCATGATGGTCACCACCTAAGGAGGAGATATAGTCATGATGGTCACCACCTAAGGAGGAGATATAGTCATGATGGACACCACCTAAGGAGGAGATATAGTCATGATGGACACCACCTAAGGAGGAGATATAGTCATGATGGACACCACCTAAGGAGGAGATATAGTCATGATGGACACCACCTAAGGAGGAGATATAGTCATGATGGACACCACCTAAGGAGGAGATATAGTCATGATGGACACCACCTAAGGAGGAGATATAGTCATGATGGACACCACCTAAGGAGGAGATATAGTCATGATGGACACCACCTAAGGAGGAGATATAGTCATGATGGACACCGCCTAAGGAGGAGATATAGTCATGATGGACACCACCTAAGGAGGAGATATAGTCATGATGGACACCACCTAAGGAGGAGATATAGTCATGATGGACACCACCTAAGGAGGAGATATAGTCATGATGGACACCACCTAAGGAGGAGATATAGTCATGATGGACACCGGAGGAGATATAGTCATGATGGACACCACCTAAGGAGGAGATATAGTCATGATGGACACCACCTAAGGAGGAGATATAGTCATGATGGTCACCACCTAAGGAGGAGATATAGTCATGATGGACACCACCTAAGGAGGAGATATAGTCATGATGGACACCACCTAAGGAGGAGATATAGTCATGATGGACACCACCTAAGGAGGAGATATAGTCATGATGGACACCACCTAAGGAGGAGATATAGTCATGATGGACACCACCTAAGGAGGAGATATAGTCATGATGGACACCACCTAAGGAGGAGATATAGTCATGATGGACACCACCTAAGGAGGAGATATAGTCATGATGGACACCACCTAAGGAGGAGATATAGTCATGATGGACACCACCTAAGGAGGAGATATAGTCATGATGGACACCACCTAAGGAGGAGATATAGTCATGATGGACACCACCTAAGGAGGAGATATAGTCATGATGGACACCACCTAAGGAGGAGATATAGTCATGATGGACACCACCTAAGGAGGAGATATAGTCATGATGGACACCACCTAAGGAGGAGATATAGTCATGATGGACACCACCTAAGGAGGAGATATAGTCATGATGGACACCACCTAAGGAGGAGATATAGTCATGATGGACACCACCTAAGGAGGAGATATAGTCATGATGGACACCACCTAAGGAGGAGATATAGTCATGATGGACACCACCTAAGGAGGAGATATAGTCATGATGGACACCACCTAAGGAGGAGATATAGTCATGATGGTCACCACCTAAGGAGGGGATATAGTCATGATGGTCACCACCTAAGGAGGAGATATAGTCATGATGGACACCACCTAAGGAGGAGATATAGTCATGATGGACACCACCTAAGGAGGAGATATAGTCATGATGGACACCACCTAAGGAGGAGATATAGTCATGATGGACACTACCTAAGGAGGAGATATAGTCATGATGGTCACCACCTAAGGAGGAGATATAGTCATGATGGACACTACCTAAGGAGGAGATATAGTCATGATGGTCACCACCTAAGGAGGAGATATAGTCATGATGGACACCACCTAAGGAGGAGATATAGTCATGATGGACACACCTAAGGAGGAGATATAGTCATGATGGACACCACCTAAGGAGGAGATATAGTCATGATGGTCACCACCTAAGGAGGAGATATAGTCATGATGGTCACCACCTAAGGAGGAGATATAGTCATGATGGACACCACCTAAGGAGGAGATATAGTCATGATGGACACCACCTAAGGAGGAGATATAGTCATGATGGACACCACCTAAGGAGGAGATATAGTCATGATGGACACCACCTAAGGAGGAGATATAGTCATGATGGACACCACCTAAGGAGGAGATATAGTCATGATGGACACCACCTAAGGAGGAGATATAGTCATGATGGACACCACCTAAGGAGGAGATATAGTCATGATGGACACCACCTAAGGAGGAGATATAGTCATGATGGACACCACCTAAGGAGGAGATATAGTCATGATGGACACTACCTAAGGAGGAGATATAGTCATGATGGTCACCACCTAAGGAGGAGATATAGTCATGATGGACACTACCTAAGGAGGAGATATAGTCATGATGGTCACCACCTAAGGAGGAGATATAGTCATGATGGACACCACCTAAGGAGGAGATATAGTCATGATGGACACCACCTAAGGAGGAGATATAGTCATGATGGACACCACCTAAAGAGGAGATATAGTCATGATGGTCACCACCTAAGGAGGAGATATAGTCATGATGGTCACCACCTAAGGAGGAGATATAGTCATGATGGACACCACCTAAGGAGGAGATATAGTCATGATGGACACCACCTAAGGAGGAGATATAGTCATGATGGACACCACCTAAGGAGGAGATATAGTCATGATGGACACCACCTAAGGAGGAGATATAGTCATGATGGACACCACCTAAGGAGGAGATATAGTCATGATGGACACCACCTAAGGAGGAGATATAGTCATGATGGACACCACCTAAGGAGGAGATATAGTCATGATGGTCACCACCTAAGGAGGAGATATAGTCATGATGGTCACCACCTAAGGAGGAGATATAGTCATGATGGTCACCACCTAAGGAGGAGATATAGTCATGATGGACACCACCTAAGGAGGAGATATAGTCAGCTTCTAGAGAGGAAGATGCTGCAGAGAATGCTGTCGTGCCATTGCCACACAATTCCACTACAAATAGCTTCTGCTGGTTAACTCCATTAGCAGTTTACTCATGTGATGATAATGTGCCGAAAATGTTGCAACATTTATGTGTAATGTGTATAGTATGTGTGTATGCATGTATGTATGCGTGTATGTTTGTGAGTGTGCATATGTGTATGTGAGTGTGCATATGTGTATGTGAGTGTGTCTGTGTGTGCATGTGGTGTGTATGTGTGTGAGTGCTGTGTTTGTTTATGTCATGCCTCGCTAAGCTGCAGGTGTAAGTTGTTGACATTGTCCATGCATCCTGTTCCTGTGTTGTCATGGTGAAGTTTATATATGGCTTTAGTGATACTAGATAGTACACCCGCTGCTGCCACTGTGATGCTGACGAGAACATCTGGCAGAAACATTGAGTGGGTAGATTTTAGTTATTGAGAAGTATTGTATATATATAACAATAATGGACTTTGGACAGCATGTCTGAAAAATGTGAGAGTTGGGTGGAGTCTTAGTGATTGAAGGGTATCCGCTGGTCAGAGGTTAGCTTGGCCAAAATATGCCACCATGGGCAAAATTATGACGATGATATATAGCTCTACTAGCTCTAGCAAGTTACGGTGATGATATACTAGCTCTAGCAAGTTAGGGTGATGATATACTAGCTCTAGCAAGTTACGGTGATGATATACTAGCTCTAGCAAGTTACGGTGATGATATACTAGCTCTAGCAAGTTAGGGTGATGATATACTAGCTCTAGCAAGTTAGGGTGATGATATACTAGCTCTAGCAAGTTACGGTGATGATATACTAGCTCTAGCACAGATGCATAGAAGTCTCGCAGATACTTCAGCATCTCAGCATATGGTTTTCCAGTACATGTACCTATACATACAGTATTTACCTGTGTAAGTGTGTGTGCATGTGTGTGTGTGTGTGTGACTGTGGATGTGTATGCATATGTGGGTGTATGTATGTGATGTGTGTGTGCATGTGTGTGTGTGTATATACCTGTAGGAGCTAGTCTTGTTGCATTGAGTTGGTCCTCACTGAGACCAACGACATTCTTAGCATGAAGGATGAACATGTACAGCAAACACTCCGCCCCATCAGAGGGTGTGGCCAGGAATGCTGATGTCGTGTTGACCTCTGTTATTGTGGTCGTCTGTTCTGAGACTAGACTGAGGACAAAGGTCACATCTTCACCCTGATGGACGAACCCTGCACTCCAGGCCAGCATGAAGCCTCTCTCTGCTACCATTACAGTCACGGTAAGGTTGGAGGGCAGAGAAGGAGTACCTGCAGATCAGTGGGGATAATATCGGTATACATACTTACAATGATGTGGTAAAGGGTCGTTTAACTGGTTTACGTGGGTACAAGTTTGTTTCCATTCATGTGAACTGGCCAATAAGACATTTTGTTACTCGTAGTGAACTATTATAGACACCATGACTTAAATTTGTTGACTCGATGTTTCGGCAAGATGTTAATCCTGATGAAGGCAAGATGCTCTAGCCAATACCTCGAGTAAGCAACTTTAAGTAGGTCATTGAGAAGCCATTCCATCTCGTCTTGTTTCTACATGTACTTGTCTGCCTGCCAGCATCTGTGGCAATGTTGAGAGCTGCAGCATTCCTGCCTCAAGACTATGGCAATGTTGAGAGCTGCAGCACTCCTGCCTCAAGGCTGTGGCAATGTTGAGAGCTGCAGCACTCCTGCCTCAAGACTGTGGCAATGTTGAGAGCTGAAGCAGTCCTGCCTCAAGGCTATGAATGTTGAGAGCTGCAGCACTCCTGCCTCAAGACTGTGGCAATGCTGAGAGCTGCAGCACTCCTGCCTCAAGACTGTGGCAATGCTGAGAGCTGCAGCACTCCTGCCTCAAGACTGTGGCAATGCTGAGAGCTGCAGCACTCCTGCCTCAAGACTATGGCAATGTTGAGAGCTGCAGCACTCCTTCCTCAAGACTGTGGCAATGCTGAGAGCTGCAGCACTCCTACCTCAAGGCTATGAATGTTGAGAGCTGCAGCACTCCTGCCTCAAGACTGTGGCAATGCTGAGGGCTGCAGCACTCCTGCCTCAAGAGTGTGGCAATGCTGAGAGCTGCAGCACTCCTGCCTCAAGGCTGTGGCAATGTTGAGAGCTGCAGCACTCCTGCCTCAAGACTGTGGCAATGTTGAGAGCTGCAGCACTCCTAACTCCATCTCTTGTTCTTCTTGTACTCTACAGAGTACAGCACATCCATGCATTGTTGTTATAGTATTGGTTGCCTTGGGAGATGGTCTGCCTCCTTCAAGGACCTGACACTTGTTGCACAGGAGGACTCCACAACTAACCCAGTGACAACATCCAGCACAGAATGGCTGCCAATTCACTTAGCTCTAGCAGCATTATTGCCGTGTGGTGTCATGTCATACTCTCCGTAAGATTCTTACTGACAAGTACACATTTGCTATACCAGTTCATCCTGTTACCATGTCACCGGACATACTCTGTAGATGTGGAGTGATACCATGTCACTAGACATACTCTGTAGCTGTGGAGTGATACCATGTCATCAGACATACTCTGCAGCTGTGGAGTGATACCATGTCATCAGACATACTCTGTAGCTGTGGAGTGATACCATGTCACTAGACATACTCTGTAGCTGTGGAGTGATACCATGTCACCGGACATACTCTGTAGCTGTGGAGTGATACCATGTCACCAGACATACTCTGTAGCTGTGGAGTGATACCATGTCCCCAGACATACTCTGTAGCTGTGGAGTGATACCATGTCATCAGACATACTCTGTAGCTGTGGAGTGATACCATGTCACCGGACATACTCTGTAGCTGTGGAGTGATACCATGTCACTAGACATACTCTGTAGCTGTGGAGTGATACCATGTCACTAGACATACTCTGTAGCTGTGGAGTGATACCATGTCCCCAGACATACTCTGTAGCTGTGGAGTGATACCATGTCACTAGACATACTCTGTAGCTGTGGAGTGATACCATGTCACTAGACATACTCTGTAGCTGTGGAGTGATACCATGTCCTCAGACATACTCTGTAGCTGTGGAGTGATACCATGTCACCGGACATACTCTGTAGCTGTGGAGTGATACCATGTCACCGGACATACTCTGTAGCTGTGGAGTGATACCATGTCACCAGACATACTCTGTAGCTGTGGAGTGATACCATGTCATCAGACATACTCTGTAGCTGTGGAGTGATACCATGTCACCGGACATACTCTGTAGCTGTGGAGTGATACCATGTCATCAGACATACTCTGTAGCTGTGGAGTGATACCATGTCACCAGACATACTCTGTAGCTGTGGAGTGATACCATGTCATCAGACATACTCTGTAGCTGTGGAGTGATACCATGTCACCAGACATACTCTGTAGCTGTGGAGTGTGTGCGTGCATACATGTGTGTGTGTGTGTGTCCCCATGTGTGTGTATGTGTGTGTGTGTGTGTGTGTGTGTGTGTGTGTGTGTGTGTGTGTGTGTGTGTGTTGATGCTCCTGCTGTGCTGGTTGCTAGGAGAGCAGCAGCTCCAGCTAGGTGCTGGTCCAAGTAGTGGCCCTTGCTGGATGCTTGGAACTAGTGCTGGTCCAAGTAGTGGTCCTTGCTGGATGCCTGGTACTAGTGCTGGTCCAAGTAGTGGCCCTTGCTGGATGCCTGGTACTAGTGCTGGTCCAAGTAGTGGCCCTTGCTGGATGCTTGGAACTAGTGCTGGTCCAAGTAGTGGTCCTTGCTAGATGCCTGGTACTAGTGCTGGTCCAAGTAGTGGCCCTTGCTGGATGCCTGGTACTAGTGCTGGTCCAAGCAGTGACCCTTGCTGGATGCCTGGTACTAGTGCTGGTCCAAGTAGTGGCCCTTGCTGGATGCCTGGTACTAGTGCTGGTCCAAGTAGTGGCCCTTGCTGGATGCCTGGTACTAGTGCTGGTCCAAGCAGTGACCCTTGCTGGATGCCTGGTACTAGTGCTGGTCCAAGCAGTGACCCTTGCTGGATGCCTGGTACTAGTGCTGGTCCAAGCAGTGGCCCTTGCTGGATGCCTGGTACTAGTGCTGGTCCAAGTAGTGACCCTTGCTGGATGCCTGGTACTAGTGTGCTGGTCCAAGCAGTGGCCCTTGCTGGATGCCTGGTACTAGTGCTGGTCCAAGCAGTGGCCCTTGCTGGATGCCTGGTACTAGTGCTGGTCCAAGCAGTGGCCCTTGCGCTGGATGCCTGGTACTAGTGCTGGTCCAAGCAGTGGCCCTTGCTGGATGCCTGGTACTAGTGCTGGTCCAAGCAGTGACCCTTGCTGGATGCCTGGTACTAGTGCCTGGTACTAGTGCTGGTCCAAGCAGTGACCCTTGCTGGATGCCTGGTACTAGTGCTGGTCCAAGTAGTGACCCTTGCTGGATGCCTGGTACTAGTGCTGGTCCAAGTAGTGGCCCTTGCTGGATGCCTGGTACTAGTGCTGGTCCAAGCAGTGACCCTTGCTGGATGCTTGGAACTAGTGCTGGTCCAAGCAGTGACCCTTGCTGGATGCCTGGTACTAGTGCTGGTCCAAGTAGTGACCCTTGCTGGATGCCTGGTACTAGTGCTGGTCCAAGTAGTGGCCCTTGTGGATGCTTGGTACTAGTGCTGGTCCAAGCAGTGACCCTTGCTGGATGCCTGGTACTAGTGCTGGTCCAAGTAGTGGCCCTTGCTGGATGCCTGGTACTAGTGCTGGTCCAAGTAGTGGCCCTTGCTGGATGGTTGGAACTAGTGCTGCTGGTCCAAGCAGCTGGATTGGCAGAGACTGACCAACTCCACTGCACTGGAATATTGCAACAAGACCATATCATCTCATACACCCAACAGCTTCGGGATGCCATGAGGCTTCCTGGAGGAACTTGGCAGAGAGAAGGAATGACGTCACATCTCTACTGATCCCTACTTGTACCATAGCATACCACACTAACACACCGGCAAATCTTGTCGCTACCACTGCTGAGCTCTGAAGAGCCTCTCATTCGGAGTTCTTCCAGCATTCTCTGAGTTGCTGTCAACAGCCCACAGCAAGGAGAACTGCAGTAAGGAAACAGTCCAAGGGAAGCAATCATCATCAGTTGTATGTGTCTGTGTGCATAGAGACACTGCATCTTCACCTGATGCCTTGGCATTGCTGGAGTCATGCACAAGCTTCCTGGAGAACAGGGAGGAAGAGGAACTATGCAAGCTACTAAAGATGACCTGTCACCCAGTACCTCAGAACAACCCACCTGAAGTGTTGGTAGAACACAACCAGCTGAAGTGTTGGTAGAACAACCAGCTGGTGTTGGTAGAATACAACCAGCTGAAGTGTTGGTAGAACAACCAGCTGGTGTTGGTAGAATACAACCAGCTGAAGTGTTGGTAGAACAACCAGCTGGTGTTGGTAGAATACAACCAGCTGAAGTGTTGGTAGAACAACCAGCTGGTGTTGGTAGAATACAACCAGCTGACGTGTTGGTAGAACAACCAGCTGGTGTTGGTAGAATACAACCAGCTGAAGTGTTGGTAGAACAACCAGCTGGTGTTGGTAGAATACAACCAGCTGAAGTGTTGGTAGAACAACCAGCTGGTGTTGGTAGAATACAACCAGCTGAAGTGTTGGTAGAACAACCAGCTGGTGTTGGTAGAATACAACCAGCTGAAGTGTTGGTAGAACAACCAGCTGGTGTTGGTAGAATACAACCAGCTGAAGTGTTGGTTGCTCACTAGAACAATCTAGCAGGAGGATGGAGTGGGGGGCAGCAACAAGCCTAACCTCTTCAAGAGCTGCCAACAAGCAAGCAAGCAAGCTGGTGCCAAAGGCCTGTGCCTCGTCAGTGCAGAGCCGTTAACTGCAGGATGCCATGTGGCACATACACAGGACCTCACTCCAGACGCCGCTATGGCCATGCCCCTTCAGCACAAATATAGAATGCCTCAGAGTGTTTGTGGTTAGTGTGAAACCTTCTGTTGGTGTTGATTGGTCATTTCAGGGCTTCAACCTAAACCCAATGTTGGCCAATAAGATTGGTAAGGTCACCAGGAAAGAACCTGGGGAATTGTCGGACAGTGAGCCTAGCATTGCACTGCATCTGGTTACTATACAAGTATAGAGAGCCTGATATCATGAGGTTTAATGCTCCACACAGTGCAGTGTAGTATACATGTCTGCAAGTATAGAGAGCCTGATATCATGAGGTTTAAATTTAATGCTCCACACAGTGCAGTATAGTCCACACACGAGTTAATCTCCCCAAAGTTGGAGCAGCAGTGGCGCATTAGTGCAGCGAACACAGCAAGAAGGACAGACAGCAGAGGGTTCAGAGTGCAGTAACTTATGAATCCTGTGATTGTCTTCAGGACAGTCCCCATGCCAACATCAATCAGCACCTCCAGACACCTCCAGGCCAATAGATCTACACATGTGCCACAGGAAGCCCGGGAAGGACAGTCCCCATGTCAACATCAATCAGCACCTCCAGGCCAATAGATCTACACATGTGCCACAGGAAGCCCGGGAAGATGCGGACACACGCACACACACACACACACACACACACACACACACACTGCTCTACCACGGCAGATTTACTTCACACAGAGCCTACTGTAGCTCTCCACCTCCTCCACCACAGAGCACAGCTCTCCACCTCCTCCATCACAGAGCACAGCTCTCCACCTCCTCCACCACACAGCACAGCTCTCCACCTCCTCCACCACACAGCACAGCTCTCCACCTCCTCCACCACACAGCACAGCTCTCCACCTCCTCCACCACACAGCACAGCTCTCCACCTCCTCCATCACACAGCACAGCTCTCCACCTCCTCCACCACACAGCACAGCTCTCCACCTCCTCACCAAAGAGTCATGTACTATTCATACCACAAGTTTCTAGCTACCACAAATAGCATCACATCACATCACATCACATCACATCACATCATGATAAATGTGACCAGACTGGAGATTTATTAAGACAATATGAGCAGATAAACTACTTTAGCTGTGAGACAATACCAAAAGTAAGTGATTGAGTTGTCTGAAGAGCACTCTATGGACCAGCACAGGTGTAATACTGAGTGAATGAGGGCATCAGCACAGGTGTAACACTGAGTTAATGAGGGCACTCTATAGACCAGCAAAAGCTGCCATCACACTCCACAATGATGAGAGCTGAGTGGGCAGCCACCAAGAGGAGCTCTAGAGCTGCCATCACACTCCACAATGATGAGAGCTGAGTGGGCAGCCACCAAGAGGAGCTCCAGAGCTGCCATCACACTCCACAATGATGAGAGCTGAGTGGGCAGCCACCAAGAGGAGCTCCAGAGCTGCCATCACACTCCACAATGATGAGAGCTGAGTGGGCAGCCACCAAGAGGAGCTCCAGAGCTGCCATCACACTCCACAATGATGAGAGCTGAGTGGGCAGCCACCAAGAGGAGCTCCAGAGCTGCCATCACACTCCACAATGATGAGAGCTGAGTGGGCAGCCACCAAGAGGAGCTCCAGAGCTGCCATCACACTCCACAATGATGAGAGCTGAGTGGGCAGCCACCAAGAGGAGCTCCAGAGCTGCCATCACACTCCACAATGATGAGAGCTGAGTGGGCAGCCACCAAGAGGAGCTCCAGAGCTGCCATCACACTCCACAATGATGGGAGCTGAGTGGGCAGCCACCAAGAGGAGCTCCAGAGCTGCCATCACACTCCACAATGATGAGAGCTGAGTGGGCAGCCACCAAGAGGAGCTCCAGAGCTGCCATCACACTCCACAATGATGAGAGCTGAGTGGGCAGCCACCAAGAGGAGCTCCAGAGCTGCCATCACACTCCACAATGATGAGAGCTGAGTGGGCAGCCACCAAGAGGAGCTCCAGAGCTGCCATCACACTCCACAATGATGAGAGCTGAGTGGGCAGCCACCAAGAGGAGCTCCAGAGCTGCCATCACACTCCACAATGATGAGAGCTGAGTGGGCAGCCACCAAGAGGAGCTCCAGAGCTGCCATCACACTCCACAATGATGAGAGCTGAGTGGGCAGCCACCAAGAGGAGCTCCAGAGCTGCCATCACACTCCACAATGATGAGAGCTGAGTGGGCAGCCACCAAGAGGAGCTCCAGAGCTGCCATCACACTCCACAATGATGGGAGCTGAGTGGGCAGCCACCAAGAGGAGCTCCAGAGCTGCCATCACACTCCACAATGATGAGAGCTGAGTGGGCAGCCACCAAGAGGAGCTCCAGAGCTGCCATCACACTCCACAATGATGGGAGCTGAGTGGGCAGCCACCAAGAGGAGCTCCAGAGCTGCCATCACACTCCACAATGATGAGAGCTGAGTGGGCAGCCACCAAGAGGAGCTCCAGAGCTGCCATCACACTCCACAATGATGAGAGCTGAGTGGGCAGCCACCAAGAGGAGCTCCAGAGCTGCCATCACACTCCACAATGATGAGAGCTGAGTGGGCAGCCACCAAGAGGAGCTCCAGAGCTGCCATCACACTCCACAATGATGAGAGCTGAGTGGGCAGCCACCAAGAGGAGCTCCAGAGCTGCCATCACACTCCACAATGATGAGAGCTGAGTGGGCAGCCACCAAGAGGAGCTCCAGAGCTGCCATCACACTCCACAATGATGAGAGCTGAGTGGGCAGCCACCAAGAGGAGCTCCAGAGCTGCCATCACACTCCACAATGATGAGAGCTGAGTGGGCAGCCACCAAGAGGAGCTCCAGAGCTGCCATCACACTCCACAATGATGAGAGCTGAGTGGGCAGCCACCAAGAGGAGCTCCAGAGCTGCCATCACACTCCACAATGATGAGAGCTGAGTGGGCAGCCACCAAGAGGAGCTCCAGAGCTGCCATCACACTCCACAATGATGAGAGCTGAGTGGGCAGCCACCAAGAGGAGCTCCAGAGCTGCCATCACACTCCACAATGATGAGAGCTGAGTGGGCAGCCACCAAGAGGAGCTCCAGAGCTGCCATCACACTCCACAATGATGAGAGATGAGTGGGCAGCCAGCTCCAGAGCTGCCATCACACTCCACAATGATGAGAGCTGAGTGGGCAGCCACCAAGAGGAGCTCCAGAGCTGCCATCACACTCCACAATGATGGGAGCTGAGTGGGCAGCCACCAAGAGGAGCTCCAGAGCTGCCATCACACTCCACAATAATGAGAGCTGAGTGGGCAGCCACCAAGAGGAGCTCCAGAGCTGCCATCACACTCCACAATGATGAGAGCTGAGTGGGGAGTCACTTGCACCACTTGACACAACATCACTTCCCTAATAGTGCAATCACAATACTGATGTTGTAAGAGCTGGCACAACCCTGAGCCATGTTGTAAGAGCTGGCTGCATCTCTGAGCTACCCTGAGCCATGTTGTAAGAGCTGGCTGCATCTCTGAGCTACCCTGAGCCATGTTGTAAGAGCTGGCTGCATCTCTGAGCTACCCTGAGCCATGTTGTAAGAGCTGGCTGCATCTCTGAGCTACCCTGAGCCATGTTGTAAGAGCTGGCTGCATCTCTGAGCTACCCTGAGCCATGTTGTAAGTGCTGGCTACATCTCTGAGCTACTTACAACCCTGAGCCATGTTGTAAGAGCTGGCTGCATCTCTTAGCTACTTACAACCCTGAGCCATGTTGTAAGAGCTGGCTGCATCTCTGAGCTACCTTGAGCCATGTTGTAAGAGCTGGCTGCATCTCTGAGCTACCCTGAGCCATGTTGTAAGTGCTGGCTACATCTCTGAGCTACTTACAACCCTGAGCCATGTTGTAAGAGCTGGCTGCATCTCTTAGCTACTTACAACCCTGAGCCATGTTGTAAGAGCTGGCTGCATCTCTGAGCTACTACAACCCTGAGCCTGTTGTAAGTGCTGGCTACATCTCTGAGTTACCCTGAGCCATGTTGTAAGAGCTGGCTGCATCTCTGAGCTACCCTGAGCCATGTTGTAAGTGCTGGCTACATCTCTGAGCTACTTACAACCCTGAGCCATGTTGTAAGAGCTGGCTGCATCTCTTAGCTACTTACAACCCTGAGCCATGTTGTAAGAGCTGGCTGCATCTCTGAGCTACCCTGAGCCATGTTGTAAGAGCTGGCTACATCTCTGAGCTACTACAATCCTGAGCCATGTTGTAAGTGCTGGCTACATCTCTGAGCTACTACAACCCTGAGCCTGTTGTAAGTGCTGGCTGCATCTCTGAGCTACCCTGAGCCATGTTGTAAGAGCTGGCTGCATCTCTGAGCTACCCTGAGCCATGTTGTAAGTGCTGGCTACATCTCTGAGCTACTTACAACCCTGAGCCATGTTGTAAGAGCTGGCTGCATCTCTGAGCTACCCTGAGCCATGTTGTAAGAGCTGGCTGCATCTCTGAGCTACCTTGAGCCATGTTGTAAGAGCTGGCTGCATCTCTGAGCTACCCTGAGCCATGTTGTAAGAGCTGGCACTGGTGGGGTAACTGACACAAGCCAGAGGATATAGCATCTGCAAATGCTCCAACAGAGAACAGAAGAGCTGAGCTTTAGTGTGCCAGCAAACGTGCTCACTTGCTACTAGCACGTACACACAGCCACGCCTCTGACCACGCCTCTGACTACACCTAATTTGTAACCACAGCATAGACAACATCAACACTGGCTTGCTTGTAAATTAGCCAGTAACAGGAAACCTTTGCCAATTATAGAACACGAGTATGAGTGGCCCTAGTCAGCAGAATTCCAGTCAGCAATATAAAAGGTCATGTAGAAATGCAGTGATCTCCATTTGGAATGCTTCAACATACATTCCTGCCATACCAATACACACCCAAACATTTATTACCTATGTGTGAATACCTCCTATGTGTGAATACTACCTCAATAAGAGCACGCTTTATGAATACCAACCGTAATCAGAGCACATGTGTGTATACCAGCTAATACCCTAATCAGAGCACATGTGTATACCAGCTAATACCCTAATCAGAGCACATGTGTGTATACCAGCTAATACCCTAATCAGAGCACATGCATGTATACCAGCTAATACCCTAATCAGAGCACATGCATGTATACCAGCTAATACCCTAATCAGAGCACATGTGTGCATACCAGCTAATACCCTAATCAGAGCACATGCATGTATACCAGCTAATACCCTAATCAGAGCACATGTGTACCATAATCAGAGCACGTGTGTATACCAGCTAATACCCATTCAAAGCACATGCGTGTATACCATCTAATGAGCACATGTGTGAACCAGCTAATACCCTAATCAGAGCACATGCATGTATACCAGCTAATACCCTAATCAGAGCACATGCATGTATACCAGCTAATACCCTAATCAGAGCACATGTGTACCATAATCAGAGCACATGTGTGTATACCAGCTAATACCCATTCAAAGCACATGCGTGTATACCATCTAATGAGCACATGTGTGAACACCAGCTAATACCCTAATCAGAGCACATGTTAACACCGGCTAATTAGAGGACATGTGAACACCAGCTAATACTCCAATAAGAGCACAAGTGTGATGTATTCAGCTCCAAGTGGTCATGTATGCCCATACTAGGAGAGCCAATCAGGAAGAGTGTGTAGTGGATATAGTTGTCACCACCCAACTCCAACACTTGTCTAGACACCTCCCTATCTGGGTTCCTGGGGGCTTTCCAACTTGTAATTAAGAAATTGCCTATAATTAAGAAGATGCCTGTAACTAAGAAACTGCACGTTATTAAGAAAATGTATGTAATTAAGAAATTGCTAAGAAATTGAATGTAATAAGGAAATTGCCAGTAAACCCACAGTGTGTACTCTGCTGCACCACACAACTCGGAAACTTTATAGCAGAATCAATTGACTTTGCCGCTCTCTTGTGTCATATCTGAACAGCTAATATATTACAATAACCTTCTGAATAATCAACTTGAAATTGTATTCTCCCCACATTCCCACACGATGCTCTAGATAGTTATATTCTTTGTTTAGTATTTGTGCCGACAACTGAGAGCCTCCACAGACATTGGAAGAGGGCCCTAGACGCCGCAACACCTGAGGGCAGATTTTAGCAGCTCCAGACAATGGAAACAGCATATGCAAACAATAATGCACTGCAGTTGCCATGGACACCGCTAGAAGTAAACAAATAACCAATGCTGACTTACTGCTCGACTCCCAGATCTCAACAGCACCATTAGCTGGTGGACAGCTCAACTGGAGTAGCTATTGACCTTGCTCCAAATCACTGTCTCCTTGGCTGGAGCAGCTCTCACTGTCTCCTTGACTGGAGCAGCTCTCTCTGTCTCCTTGACTGGAGCAGCTCTCTCTGTCTCCTTGACTGGAGCAACTCTCACTGTCTCCTTGACTGGAGCAGCTCTCTCTGTCTCCTTGACTGGAGCAACTCTCACTGTCTCCTTGACTGCAGCAGCTCTCACTGTCTCCTTGACTGCAGCAGCTCTCACTGTCTCCTTGACTGCAGCAGCTCTCCACTGTCTCCTTGACTGCAGCAGCTCTCTCTGTCTCCTTGACTGCAGCAGCTCTCACTGTCTCCTTAACTGCAGAAGCTCTCTCTGTCTCCTTGACTGCAGCAGCTCTCTCTGTCTCCTTGACTGCAGCAGCTCTCTCTGTCTCCTTGACTGCAGCAGCTCTCACTGTCTCCTTGACTGCAGCAGCTCTCACTGTCTCCTTGACTGGAGCAGCTCTCTCTGTCTCCTTGACTGCAGCAGCTCTCACTGTCTCCTTGACTGGAGCAGCTCTCTCTGTCTCCTTGACTGGAGCAACTCTCACTGTCTCCTTGACTGCAGCAGCTCTCACTGTCTCCTTGACTGCAGCAGCTCTCACTGTCTCCTTGACTGCAGCAGCTCTCACTGTCTCCTTGACTGCAGCAGCTCTCACTGTCTCCTTGACTGGAGCAGCTCTCACTGTCTCCTTGACTGCAGCAGCTCTCACTGTCTCCTTGACTGCAGCAGCTCTCACTGTCTCCTTGACTGCAGCAGCTCTCACTGTCTCCTTGACTGCAGCAGCTCTCACTGTCTCCTTGACTGCAGCAGCTGTCACTGTCTCCTTGACTGGAGCAGCTCTCACTGTCTCCTTGACTGCAGCAGCTCTCACTGTCTCCTTGACTGCAGCAGCTCTCACTGTCTCCTTGACTGCAGCAGCTCTCACTGTCTCCTTGACTGCAGCAGCTCTCACTGTCTCCTTGACTGCAGCAGCTCTCACTGTCTCCTTGACTGCAGCAGCTCTCACTGTCTCCTTGACTGCAGCAGCTCTCACTGTCTCCTTGACTGCAGCAGCTCTCACTGTCTCCTTGACTGCAGCAGCTCTCACTGTCTCCTTGACTGCAGCAGCTCTCACTGTCTCCTTGACTGCAGCAGCTCTCACTGTCTCCTTGACTGCAGCAGCTCTCACTGTCTCCTTGACTGCAGCAGCTCTCACTGTCTCCTTGACTGCAGCAGCTCTCACTGTCTCCTTGACTGCAGCAGCTCTCACTGTCTCCTTGACTGCAGCAGCTCTCACTGTCTCCTTGACTGCAGCAGCTCTCACTGTCTCCTTGACTGCAGCAGCTCTCACTGTCTCCTTGACTGCAGCAGCTCTCACTGTCTCCTTGACTGCAGCAGCTCTCACTGTCTCCTTGACTGCAGCAGCTCTCACTGTCTCCTTGGCTGCAGCAGCTCTCACTGTCTCCTTGACTGCAGCAGCTCTCACTGTCTCCTTGACTGCAGCAGCTCTCTCTGTCTCCTTGACTGCAGCAGCTCTCAGCGTCTCCTTGACTGCAGCAGCTCTCACTGTCTCCTTGACTGGAGCAGCTCTCACTGTCTCGTTGACTGCAGCAGCTCTCTCTGTCTCCTTGACTGCAGCAGCTCTCACTGTCTCCTTGACTGCAGCAGCTCTCACTGTCTCCTTGACTGCAGCAGCTCTCACTGTTTCCTTGACTGCAGCAGCTCTCTCTGTCTCCTTGACTGCAGCAGCTCTCACTGTCTCCTTGACTGCAGCAGCTCTCACTGTCTCTTTGACTGCAGCAGCTCTCACTGTCTCCTTGGCTGCAGCAGCTCTCACTGTCTCCTTGACTGCAGCAGCTCTCACCGTCTCCTTGACTGGAGCAGCTCTCTCTGTCTCCTTGACTGCAGAAGCTCTCTCTGTCTCCTTGACTGCAGCAGCTCTCACTGTCTCTTTGACTGCAGCAGCTCTCACTGTCTCCTTGGCTGCAGCAGCTCTCACTGTCTCCTTGACTGCAGCAGCTCTCACCGTCTCCTTGACTGGAGCAGCTCTCTCTGTCTCCTTGACTGCAGCAGCTCTCACCGTCTCCTTGACTGCAGCAGCTCTCACCGTCTCCTTGACTGGAGCAGCTCTCACTGTCTCCTTGACTGGAGCAGCTCTCACTGTCTCCTTGACTGCAGCAACTCTCACTGTCTCCTTGACTGGAGAAGCTCTCACTGTCTCCTTGACTGGAGCAGCTCTCACTGTCTCCTTGACTGCAGCAGCTCTCACTGTCTACTTGACTGCAGCAGCTCTCACTGTCTCCTTGACTGCAGAAGCTCTCTCTGTCTCCTTGACTGCAGCAGCTCTCACTGTCTCCTTGACTGCAGCAGCTCTCACTGTCTCCTTGACTGCAGCAGCTCTCACTGTCTCCTTGACTGCAACAGCTCTCACTGTCTCCTTGACTGCAGCAGCTCTCACTGTCTCCTTGACTGCAGCAGCTCTCACTGTCTCTTTGACTGCAGCAGCTCTCAATGTCTCCTTGACTGCAGCAGCTCTCACTGTCTCCTTGACTGCAGCAGCTCTCACTGTCTCCTTGACTGCAGCAGCTCTCTCTGTCTCCTTGACTGCAGCAGCTCTCACCGTCTCCTTGACTGGAGCAGCTCTCACTGTCTCCTTAACTGCAGCAGCTCTCACTGTCTCCTTGACTGGAGCAGCTCTCACTGTCTCCTTGACTGCAGCAGCTCTCTCTGTCTCCTTGACTGCAGCAGCTCTCACCGTCTCCTTGACTGCAGCAGCTCTCTCTGTCTCCTTGGCTGCAGCAGCTCTCACTGTCTCCTTGACTGCAGCAGCTCTCACTGTCTCCTTGACTGCAGCAGCCCTCACTGTCTCCTTGACTGCAGCAGCTCTCACTGTCTCCTTGACTGCAGCAGCTCTCACTGTCTCCTTGACTGCAGCAGCTCTCACTGTCTCCTTGACTGCAACAGCTCTCACTGTCTCCTTGACTGCAGCAGCTCTCACTGTCTCCTTGACTGCAGCAGCTCTCACTGTCTCTTTGACTGCAGTGCTCAGCTCTCAATGTCTCCTTGACTGCAGCAGCTCTCACTGTCTCCTTGACTGCAGCAGCTCTCACTGTCTCCTTGACTGCAGCAGCTCTCTCTGTCTCCTTGACTGCAGCAGCTCTCACCGTCTCCTTGACTGGAGCAGCTCTCACTGTCTCCTTAACTGCAGCAGCTCTCACTGTCTCCTTGACTGGAGCAGCTCTCACTGTCTCCTTGACTGCAGCAGCTCTCTCTGTCTCCTTGACTGCAGCAGCTCTCACCGTCTCCTTGACTGCAGCAGCTCTCTCTGTCTCCTTGGCTGCAGCAGCTCTCACTGTCTCCTTGACTGCAGCAGCTCTCACTGTCTCCTTGACTGCAGCAGCCCTCACTGTCTCCTTGACTGCAGCAGCTCTCACTGTCTCCTTGACTGCAGCAACTCTCACTGTCTCCTTGACTGGAGAAGCTCTCACTGTCTCCTTGACTGCAGCAGCTCTCACTGTCTCCTTGACTGCACCAGCTCTCACTGTCTCCTTGACTGCAGCAGCTCTCACTGTCTCCTTGACCGCAGCAGCTCTCACTGTCTCCTTGACTGCAGCAGCTCTCTCTGTCTCCTTGACTGCAGCAGCTCTCACTGTCTCCTTGACTGCAGCAGCTCACTCTGTCTCCTTGACTGCAGCAACTCTCACTGTCTCCTTGACTGCAGCAGCTCTCTCTGTCTCCTTGACTGGAGCAGCTCTCTCTGTCTCCTTGACTGGAGCAGCTCTCACTGTCTCCTTGACTGCAGCAGCTCTCTCTGTCTCCTTGACTGCAGCAGCTCTCACTGTCTCCTTGACTGCAGCAGCTCTCACTGTCTCCTTGACTGCAGCAGCTCACTCTGTCTCCTTGACTGGAGCAGCTCTCACTGTCTCCTTGACTGCAGCAGCTCTCTCTGTCTCCTTGACTGCAGTATCACTGTCTCCTTGAATGCAGCAACTCTCACTGTCTCCTTGACTGCAGCAGCTCGCACTGTCTCCTTGACTGCAGCAGCTCTCAATGTCTCCTTGACTGGAGCAGCTCTCACTGTCTCCTTGACTGGAGCAGCTCTCACTGTCTCCTTGACTGCAGCAGCTCTCACTGTCTCCTTGACTGCAGCAGCTCTCACTGTCTCCTTGACTGCAGCAGCTCTCACTGTCTCCTTGACTGCAGCAGCTCTCTCTGTCTCCTTGACTGGAGCAGCTCTCACTGTCTCCTTGACTGCAGCAGCTCTCACCGTCTCCTTGACTGGAGCAGCTCTCTCTGTCTCCTTGACTGCAGAAGCTCTCTCTGTCTCCTTGACTGCAGCAGCTCTCACTGTCTCCTTGACTGCAGCAGCTCTCACTGTCTCCTTGACTGCAACAGCTCTCACTGTCTCCTTGACTGCAGCAGCTCTCACTGTCTCCTTGACTGCAGCAGCTCTCACTGTCTCCTTGACTGCAGCAGCTCTCACTGTCTCCTTGACTGCAGCAGCTCTCACTGTCTCCTTGACTGCAGCAGCTCTCACTGTCTCCTTGACTGCAGCAGCTCTCACTGTCTCTTTGACTGCAGCAGCTCTCACTGTCTCCTTGACTGCAGCAGCTCTCACTGTCTCCTTGACTGCAGCAGCTCTCACTGTCTCCTTGACTGCAGCAGCTCTCACCGTCTCCTTGACTGCAGCAGCTCTCACCGTCTCCTTGACTGCAGCAGCTCTCACTGTCTCCTTGACTGCAGCAGCTCTCACTGTCTCCTTGACTGGAGCAGCTCTCACTGTCTCCTTCACTGCAGCAGCTCTCACTGTCTCCTTGACTGCAGCAGCTCTCACTGTCTCCTTGACTGCAGCAGCTCTCACCGTCTCCTTGACTGCAGCAGCTCTCACTGTCTCCTTGACTGCAGCAGCTCTCACTGTCTCCTTGACTGCAGCAGCTCTCACTGTCTCCTTGACTGCAGCAGCTCTCACTGTCTCCTTGACTACAGCAGCTCTCACTGTCTCGTTGACTGCAGCAGCTCTCACTGTCTCCTTGACTGCAGCAGCTCTCACTGTCTCCTTGACTGCAGCAGCTCTCACTGTCTCCTTGACTGCAGCAGCTCTCACTGTCTCCTTGACTGCAGCAGCTCTCACTGTCTCCTTGACTGCAGCAACTCTCACTGTCTCCTTGACTGGAGAAGCTCTCACCGTCTCCTTGACTGCAGAAGCTCTCTCTGTCTCCTTGACTGCAGAAGCTCTCTCTGTCTCCTTGACTGGAGAAGCACCCTACACATGGATCCAAAGTGTTAACATGTCGCACTTCAATCGTAGTACCTTTCCAACTTTGACAGAGCTGGAACACTAGACTGGAACCCAAAAGCTGGAACCCAAGAGCTGGAACACTCTAGACCGCTAGACTGGAACCCAAGAGCTGGACTTGAACCAAAGAGCTGGAACTCTAGACTGGAACCCAAGAACTTGAAGCTGGAACCCAAGTGCTGGAACACTAGACTAGAACCAAAGGCCAGGTCCTACAATAATTGTATCCACTCAATTAGTTTAAAACTGCAGTTCAGAATCTAATTTAGGAGGGCAGAGGCAGCCAGCCGGATCCATGCTACAGTACGCTGTTGTAAGTGTTTGTCAATCTTATGGTGAGACGACTAATAGTCTACTATTAAATTTGGTGACTAACTCATCCTGCCATGCCAAGTTGTGCAGAGCACACAGATATCAGTATTCACTTCACTAGGATGTACGAGGCAGAGAGAAGGGAACAAATCTTGAGGGGTCCAGATCTGAGAGCTGCACCACTACGAGAGGGGCCCAACTTAGGGGGTCCAGATCTGAGAGCTGCGCCACTATCTATTGGTAGAGAAAGGGGCCCACTTGGGCGGTCCAGATCTGAGAGCTGCACCACTATCTATTGGTAGAGAGAGGGGCCAACTTGGGGGGTCCAGATCTGAGAGCTGCACCACTATCTATTGGTAGAGGGAGGGAGGGGCCTAACTTGGGGGGTCCATATCTGAGAGCTGCACCACTATCTATTGGTAGAGAGAGGGGCCCAACTTGGGGGGTCCAGATCTGAGAGCTGGAGAGAGTGGCCCAACTTGGGGGGTCCAGATCTGAGAGCTGCACCACTATCTATTGGTAGAGAGAGGGAGGGGCCAACTTGGGGGGTCCACATCTGAGAGCTGCACCACTATCTATTGGTAGAGAGAGGGAGGGGGGCAACTTGGGGGGTCCAGATCTGAGAGCTACACCACTATCTATTGGTAGAGAGAGGGGCCCAACTTGGGGGGTCCAGATCTGAGAGCTGCACCACTTATCTATTGGTAGAGAGAGGGAGGGGCCCAACTTGGGGGGTCCAGATCTGAGAGCTGCGCCACTATCTATTGGTAGAGAGAGGGGCCAACTTGAGGGGTCCAGATCTGAGAGCTGCACCACTATCTATTGGTAGAGAGAGGGGCCCAACTTGGGGGGTCCAGATCTGAGAGCTGCATAGAGAGAGGGGCCCAACTTGGGGGGTCCAGATCTGAGAGCTGCACCACTATCTATTGATAGAGAGAGAGAGAGAGGCCCAACTTGGGGGGTCCAGATCTGAGAGCTGCACCACTATCTATTGGTAGAGAGAGGGGCCCAACTTGGGGGGTCCAGATCTGAGAGCTGCACCACTATCTATTGGTAGAGAGAGGGAGGGGCCCAACTTGAGGGCTCCAGATCTGAGAGCTGCACCACTATCTATTGGTAGAGAGAGGGAGAGGCCCAACTTGGGGGGTCCAGATCTGAGAGCTGCACCACTATCTATTGGTAGAGAGAGGGGCCCAACTTGGGGGGTCCAGATCTGAGAGCTGCACCACTATCTATTGGTAGAGAGAGGGGCCCAACTTGGGGGGTCCAGATCTGAGAGCTGCACCACTATCTATTGGTAGAGGGAGGGAGGGCCCAACTTGGGGGGTCCAGATCTGAGAGCTGCACCACTATCTATTGGTAGAGAGAGGGAGGGGGCCAACTTGGGGGGGCCAGATCTGAGAGCTGCACCACTATCTATTGGTAGAGAGAGAGAGGGGCCCAACTTGGGGGGTCCAGATCTGAGAGCTGCACCGCTATCTATTGGTAGAGAGAGGGAGGGGCCCAACTTGGGGGGTCCAGATCTGAGAGCTGCACCACTATCTATTGGTAGAGAGAGGGGCCCAACTTGGGGGGTCCAGATCTGAGAGCTGCACCACTATCTATTGGTAGAGAGAGGGGCCCAACTTGGGGGGTCCAGATCTGAGAGCTGCACCACTATCTATTGGTAGAGAGAGGGCCCAACTTGGGGGGTCCAGATCTGAGAGCTGCACCACTATCTATTGGTAGAGAGAGGGGCCCAACTTGGGGGGTCCAGATCTGAGAGCTGCACCACTATCTATTGGTAGAGAGAGGGGCCCAACTTGGGGGGTCCAGATCTGAGAGCTGCACGGTAGAGAGAGGGAGGGGCCCAACTTGGGGGGTCCAGATCTGAGAGCTGCACCACTATCTATTGGTAGAGAGAGGGAGGGGCCCAACTTGGGGGGTCCAGATCTGAGAGCTGCACCACTATCTATTGGTAGAGAGAGGGCCCAACTTGGGGGGTCCAGATCTGAGAGCTGCGCAACTATCTATTGGTAGAGAGAGGGAGGGGCCCAACTTGGGGGGTCCAGATCTGAGAGCTGCACCACTATCTATTGGTAGAGAGAGGGGCCAACTGGGGGGGTCCAGATCTGAGAGTTGCACCACTATCTATTGGTAGAGAGAGGGAGGGGCCCAACTTGGGGGGTCCAGATCTGAGAGCTGCGCCACTATCTAGGGAGGGAGGGGCCCAACTTGGGGGGTCCAGATCTGAGAGCTGCGCCACTATCTATTGGTAGAGGGAGGGAGGGGCCCAACTTGGGGGGTCCAGATCTGAGAGCTGCGCCACTATCTATTGGTAGAGGGAGGGAGGGGCCCAACTTGGGGGGTCCAGATCTGAGAGCTGCACCACTATCTACTGGTAGAGAGAGGGCCCAACTTGGGGGGTCCAGATCTGAGAGCTGCGCAACTATCTATTGGTAGAGAGGGAGGGGCCCAACTTGTGGGTCCAGATCTGAGAGCTGCGCCACTATCTATTGGTTGAGAGAGGGAGGGGCCCAACTTGTGGGTCCAGATCTGAGAGCTGCACCACTATCTATTGGTAGAGAGAGGGGCCCAACTTGGGGGGTCCAGATCTGAGAGCTGCGCCACTATCTATTGGTAGAGGGAGGGAGGGGCCTAACTTGGGGGGTCCAGATCTGAGAGCTGCGCCACTATCTATTGGTAGAGAGAGGGCCCAACTTGGGGGGTCCAGATCTGAGAGCTGCACCACTATCTATTGGTAGAGAGAGGGGCCCAACTTGAGGGGTCCAGATCTGAGAGCTGCACCACTATCTATTGGTAGAGAGAGAAGGGCCCAACTTGGGGGGTCCAGATCTGAGAGCTGCACCACTATCTATTGGTAGAGAGAGGGGCCGAACTTGGGGGGTCCAGATCTGAGAGCTGCACCACTATCTATTGGTAGAGGGAGCGGCCAACTAGGGGGGTCCAGATCTGAGAGCTGCACCACTATCTATTGGTAGAGAGAGGGAGGGGCCCAACTCGGTGGCACACTAGCAGGTCACTCAGGACTGGTATATACACATGTATTGTATACACACACATGTCAGGGTTTCATAGGGGTTTTGGTTGGGGGGGGGGAGAAAAGTATCCAGCTTAGCATCGTCCACTTTAGCACACTCTACTATGTAGCTTAGCCACTGATTATCTGTGGGTATGGCCTACATTTCCAATGCATTCAGTTACTTGCTAAAACTTTTGGTGATATAATATGTTGTTGATTGGCTTGTGGGGACATGTTTGTGTGTTTGTGTGCAGCAGGATAGTTTATGATTGTGTTATGAATGTGTTGATTGCTTTAGGTGGATATGTTTGTGTGTTTGTGCCAGACAGTTGTGGTGAATGTGCTGTTGATTGGTATTGATTGATTGTATGCTGAGTTAAGTATAAAAGAGAAATCTGTAAATACTAGTCTAATAAAGTGTTGTATGTCAGTTGCCTGTTGAGTTTGTAAGAGCATTGCTCCTTGATTTTTTTCCCCCTGGTGGGTTGATCTCCCTGAAAAAATCATTCACAAACATGGATCTCAGAGCCTACTTTCGAAAGAGGACAAGCAGTGATGCATCACACTCGTTGACTGATCAGGAAGCTGCCCATTCCTCATCCAGTCTCTCCCAGACAACTGACAATCAGCAGGAGCCTCAGAAGAAGAAGAAGAACAAACTCAGTGCTAGTGAAAAGAGGAAGGTCTACAGGGAAAAACTTTCATTTAAAAAAGAATGGGAGAAGAAATACCCCTGGGTCACCTGCAAGGATCCTAGTGGAGGCATGTTCTGTGCTACATGCCAGAATTGGGGGAAGCCCCCTGTTGGTCAAGGGGTGCTTGGACAACCAGAGGCATAGTTGACTGGAACCATGCTAGTGAAGTACTGAAGAGGCATGCAGACTCCCAATGGCAAAGAGATGCTGCAGCTGTTGGTGCCATGGCACAGCAAGTAGAGAGTGGGAAGTCTGTACTTGAGCTCCAGGTTCAGCTGTTGCACAAGAGGCTGCTGAGCATAGGCAGAGAAATCGGTGTGTGTTACTCAATCTGTTTAGAGCAGTCTACTTTCTGGTCAAGAATAGAATTCCTCATATGAGTGTTTATCCACATTTGATCCAGCTCCTAGTTGCCAATGGGGATAAATTACTTGAGCAACATATCAATGAAGACCCATCTAAAGCCCAGTACACCTCCAAGTTCAGCACTACGTCACTGATTGAAGCCATTGACACATGGCTTGACAGAAATCTGATAGAAACCTGAAATACAGCCCGTTCTTCTCAATTCTAGCAGATGAGAGTCAAGACATTTCCACACAGGAGGAGCTATCGATTTGTTTCCGGTGGCTTGTGGATGGTCACCCAGAGGAACACTTTTTGACGATTCTTCATCTCAAACCCACTGATGCTGAAGAAATTACACATGCTCTAACTTCCTTCATCAGTGACAAGAATCTTGATTACTCTAAACTTGTTGGACAAGGGTATGACGGTGCTGCAACATTCTCTGGTTGCAGAAGTGGAGTGCAAAGAAGGATGAGGGTGCATGCAGCCCATGCTCTCTACATCCACTGCTCCTGCCACAGGTTGCTGCTTGCTTCCATGCAGCAGCCGGTCTGTTGCTACCGTGAAAAAGATGTTTGGCACAATGGCCAGCTTGTGGAAATTGTTTTATTATTCCCCCCAAATTATTATTCCCCCAAAAAAGCAAAAGCTCTGAAAAATGTGCAGTCGGTCCTAAATTTTCCAGACCTGAAAGTAGGCCAAACAAGATGGCTATCTCATGAGAGATGTGTGCGAGCCATTCGCAAGGAGCTTCCTGCTCTGATAACTACTTTGCACACGCTCTATGAAGATTGTGGTGACGCAGAAGCATATGGCATAGCGTTAGTGTTGGGGCTCTTATAGTGGAGTGGCCACTATCATTCTGCTATCATCCATGCTTGATTTTCTTGCTAAGCTCAATTGCTTTCTGCTATCATCCATGCTTGATTTTCTTGCTAAGCTCAATTGCTTTATGCAAAGCAAGGCAACTGCAAGTTGCCAATCATCCTTGAGAGCATCGTTTCAGACCTCAAGAATGAGGATGCAGAATGGTGTTCTCTGGTGGAAACAACTGTTGACATGCTTGCTAGTGAACATGACATCACATGCAGGAGGAGTTCAACTCGAACTGGCAGTGCAGCTGCCACATCAATGAGTGAGTTCCGCAATTCAACAGCTATTCCATATATTGACAAACTTGTTTCCTATATGACATTTCACTGATGGTGCTGTGGAGCTACTTGTCTCCTCATCGATCTTTGACCCTGCTTCGATGCCAACAGAAGATACTGCTCTTCTTGAGTATGGCAATCCACAACTGCAAACTCTAGTTAACTTCTATGGGAAAGAAGCAACTGTAGAGTTTGATGGTGAAACCTTCACTTCTCCACCTCTCGTGGACGGAGAAGAAATCTTTGCTGAGTGGAGAGTTTTTAAGAGAGTCTTGGCACAAGAGAAGAAAATGATGGAGAAAAAGAAACTAAGTAAACCACCCACTCTACAGGATATGAAGACAGAGATGGAGCTTTCAGCAGCATACAAAGAGATCTTCCCAGAGATTTTCAAGTTACTGGATATTTTGCTAACTCTTTCAATTGCAACAGCTACTGTCGAACGTTCTTTTAGTCGGATCAAGATTGTGAAGACACGTCTTCGAAATAGACTAAGTGACATCAACCTTGCTAGGCTCATGCGAATCGCAATTGAAGGGCCTGAACTGACTTCAGTAGATTTTAGTGCAATTTTGGACATATTCAAGGAGAAAAATCGTCGTATTGTTTTATAAAATTCTGTTTTCTAAATTACTATAATGTTAGCAAAATGTCAATGTCAATGTTGCACTATGACATCATAATTCTGGCTGGGGTGTCCCGCCCCCCCCCCTGTATGAAACCCTGCATGATGTATTGTATTGGGTACCAGCAATACAATTCAATGTATGGTATGGAATTGGAATTGGGTCCATTTCTGCTCCAACTTTGAGTGTTGAGCATCTGGCTAATCACAATACCAGAATTTAGCACATGATGTATTGCATCATCACCTGTTAGCATCAAGTTAACAACTGAGGACACGCCCACTTCTGCCATTATGTGAGGCCCAGCTGCCACAGCTGCCATCATTTGAGGTCCAACTGCCACAGCTGCCACTGCCAGTTCATTGACAGTGAGGTCAGCCAGTGGAGTGGAGTTAAAAGTACGAGATTGCTTCCATACCAATAATCTAATATGAAACATGCACGATACGACACACTGGTCCGGGTGAGCATGACACACTGGCCCGGGCAGCATGACACACTGGTCCGGGTGAGCACACTGGTCCGGGCGAGCACACTGGTCCGGGAGATGATGTGAACCAAACATGGTGGCTGTGAAGAGGTACTCGCTGCTTCATAAATGACCATACTAAATTAGTTGGTGGGTGGAGCTCGGCACCAAGGTGTATGTGGTGTTGGTCTACTTACTATGTGCAGGGCTGGTCAGATCAGGTGTATGTAGAGGTAAGGCTGTGTCAGGTCAGGTGTATGTAGAGGTAAGGCTATGTCAGGTCAGGTGTATGTAGAGGTAAGGCTGTGTCAGGTCAGGTGTATGTAGAGGTAAGGCTATGTCAGGTCAGGTGTATGTAGAGGTAAGGCTATGTCAGGTCAGGTGTATGTGGAGGTAAGGCTGTGTCAGGTCAGGTGTATGTGGAGGTAAGGCTGTGTCAGGTCAGGTGTATGTGGAGGTAAGGCTGTGTCAGGTCAGGTGTATGTAGAGGTAAGGCTGTGTCAGGTCAGGTGTATGTGGAGGTAAGGCTGTGTCAGGTCAGGTGTATGTGGAGGTAAGGCTGTGTCAGGTCAGGTGTATGTAGAGGTAAGGCTGTGTCAGGTCAGGTGTATGTGGAGGTAAGGCTGTGTCAGGTCAGGTGTATGTGGAGGTAAGGCTGTGTCAGGTCAGGTGTATGTGGAGGTAAGGCTGGTCAGGTCAGGTGTATGTAGAGGTAAGGCTGTGTCAGGTCAGGTGTATGTAGAGGTAAGGCTGTGTCAGGTCAGGTGTATGTGGAGGTAAGGCTGTGTCAGGTCAGGTGTATGTAGAGGTAAGGCTGTGTCAGGTCAGGTGTATGTACAGGTAAGGCTGTGTCAGATCAGGTGTATGTAGAGGTAAGGCTATGTCAGGTCAGGTGTATGTAGAGGTAAGGCTGTGTCAGGTCAGGTGTATGTACAGGTAAGGCTGTGTCAGGTCAGGTGTATGTAGAGGTAAGGCTATGTCAGGTCAGGTGTATGTAGAGGTAAGGCTATGTCAGGTCAGGTGTATGTGGAGGTAAGGCTGTGTCAGGTCAGGTGTATGTGGAGGTAAGGCTGTGTCAGGTCAGGTGTATGTGGAGGTAAGGCTGTGTCAGGTCAGGTGTATGTAGAGGTAAGGCTGTGTCAGGTCAGGTGTATGTGGAGGTAAGGCTGTGTCAGGTCAGGTGTATGTGGAGGTAAGGCTGTGTCAGGTCAGGTGTATGTAGAGGTAAGGCTGTGTCAGGTCAGGTGTATGTGGAGGTAAGGCTGTGTCAGGTCAGGTGTATGTGGAGGTAAGGCTGTGTCAGGTCAGGTGTATGTGGAGGTAAGGCTGGTCAGGTCAGGTGTATGTAGAGGTAAGGCTGTGTCAGGTCAGGTGTATGTAGAGGTAAGGCTGTGTCAGGTCAGGTGTATGTGGAGGTAAGGCTGTGTCAGGTCAGGTGTATGTAGAGGTAAGGCTGTGTCAGGTCAGGTGTATGTGGAGGTAAGGCTGTGTCAGGTCAGGTGTATGTGGAGGTAAGGCTGTGTCAGGTCAGGTGTATGTAGAGGTAAGGCTGTGTCAGGTCAGGTGTATGTAGAGGTAAGGCTGTGTCAGGTCAGGTGTATGTAGAGGTAAGGCTGTGTCAGGTCAGGTGTATGTAGAGGTAAGGCTGTGTCAGGTCAGGTGTATGTAGAGGTAAGGCTGTGTCAGGTCAGGTGTATGTAGAGGTAAGGCTGTGTCAGGTCAGGTGTATGTGGAGGTAAGGCTGTGTCAGGTCAGGTGTATGTACAGGTAAGGCTGTGTCAGGTCAGGTGTATGTGGAGGTAAGGCTGTGTCAGGTCAGGTGTATGTGGAGGTAAGGCTGTGTCAGGTCAGGTGTATGTAGAGGTAAGGCTGTGTCAGGTCAGGTGTATGTGGAGGTAAGGCTGTGTCAGGTCAGGTGTATGTGGAGGTAAGGCTGTGTCAGGTCAGGTGTATGTAGAGGTAAGGCTGTGTCAGGTCAGGTGTATGTGGAGGTAAGGCTGTGTCAGGTCAGGTGTATGTGGAGGTAAGGCTGTGTCAGGTCAGGTGTATGTGGAGGTAAGGCTGTGTCAGGTCAGGTGTATGTAGAGGTAAGGCTGTGTCAGGTCAAGTGTATGTAGAGGTGAGTCAGGTCAGAGGTCAGGACATGTGTGTGGGTGTTGAGTGGTTATTTGGTCGTCCTCACCCATCCTGTATATTGACCTTTGGACCTTGAGGTCAGAGGTAGAGTAGACTTTCAGCTTCGCTGATATTTTGGCTGAGCTTTCTATGAAGGTGTGTCTAGCCACACCCACCGCACACGAATGAAGGTGTGTCTAGCCACACCCACCACACACCAATGAAGGTGTGTCTAGCCACACACACCACACACCAATACCTCTAGTATAATATAATGGGAAGGTTGGTCTGAGAGTATCCCCAGCACGACTAGCACCAGCACCACCACCAGCACCAGCACCACCAGCACCACCAATCTTACAGACCAATTGTTCTGCCTCATTCAGATCAGTTTGCTCTGACTCCATGAAATTGCAGCTGTCAGGTAACAGAGGTATCGGCATGTGTCCCAAGGAGTATCTACTGCATACTAGCACACAGAGAATGGTGGTCGGGTGAGGGAGTGGCATTAAATATTGCACATCGATGAGATGAGCAGCTCAGAATAGCTCTTTGGGAACTGCTCAAGTGTGAGTGATGTTGCGAAGTCCAATCAGTTTGAAGATACCACCTCTTTCCAGAACTGCAGACATGATCCACCAGGTCACATGTCAGGCATAATCTTAATCAAGTGCAGACATGATCCACCAGGACACTAGTCAGGCATAATCTTAATCAAGTGTAGACATGATCCACCAGGACACTAGTCAGGCATAATCTTAATCAAGTGCAGACATGATCCACCAGGACACTAGTCAGGCATAATCTTAATCAAGTGTAGACATGATCCACCAGGACACTAGTCAGGCATAATCTTAATCAAGTGCAGACATGATCCACCAGGACACTAGTCAGGCATAATCTTAATCAAGTGTAGACATGATCCACCAGGACACTAGTCAGGCATAATCTTAATCAAGTGTAGACATGATCCACCAGGACACTAGTCAGGCATAATCTTAATCAAGTGCAGACATGATCCACCAGGACACTAGTCAGGCATAATCTTAATCAAGTGCAGACATGATCCACCAGGACACTAGTCAGGCATAATCTTAATCAAGTGCAGACATGATCCACCAGGACACTAGTCAGGCATAATCTTAATCAAGTGTAGACATGATCCACCAGGACACTAGTCAGGCATAATCTTAATCAAGTGCAGACATGATCCACCAGGACACTAGTCAGGCATAATCTTAATCAAGTGCAGACATGATCCACCAGGACACTAGTCAGGCATAATCTTAATCAAGTGTAGACATGATCCACCAGGACACTAGTCAGGCATAATCTTAATCAAGTGCAGACATGATCCACCAGGACACTAGTCAGGCATAATCTTAATCAAGTGTAGACATGATCCACCAGGACACTAGTCAGGCATAATCTTAATCAAGTGCAGACATGATCCACCAGGACACTAGTCAGGCATAATCTTAATCAAGTGCAGACATGATCCACCAGGACACTAGTCAGGCATAATCTTAATCAAGTGTAGACATGATCCACCAGGTCAATGAACCCCCCAGGTGGGGACAATGAATTCATGCGAGCATCCACAAGTTAACTTTCTTGTGTTCTTGGAGTCGGCCATTTACTGCAGCTCCAACTAGCCCTGTCTGTCCAACAGGCCACACCTCTGCAGCAGCGTGGGTTCAGGGGCAAATCATGCACGTCGTTCATGAACAACTTTTTTTCTTTCTTCCTCATCGCATCGTTCGAGAATGCGTCTTCCACAATGAAAATCTTGGACTACTAACCACACCCATTACAAGCACAGTGACTCTTCCCTACAAGAATACATCAGCACTAGCCCACCACAGCACCAGCACCAGCTGCCATTGCAAGATATTGCTATGGCTATTGGTAGACAACTCAGGGCCAGTGGTGAGGATACCAAGCCATTGCAAGATGGTCCTCATTCACACCAGTCATTATTGGATCATAGCAACACAGCTTAATTATAATTATCAAGAGGTCACGACTTCCAGTAGCACATGGCCCCTAGCTGTGCATGCTGTAACTCACCATAGCTAGCTGTGCATGCTGTAACTCACCATAGCTAGCTGTACATGCTGTAACTCACCATAGCTAGCTGGGGCATGCTGTAACTCACCATAGCTAGCTGTGCATGCTGTAACTCATCATAGCTAGCTGTGCATGCTGTAACTCACCATAGCTAGCTGTGCATGCTGTAACTCGCCATAGCTAGCTGTGCATGCTGTAACTCACCATAGCTAGCTGTACATGCTGTAACTCACCATAGCTAGCTGGGGCATGCTGTAACTCACCATAGCTAGCTGTGCATGCTGTAACTCATCATAGCTAGCTGTGCATGCTGTAACTCACCATAGCTAGCTGTGCATGCTGTAACTCACCATAGCTAGCTGTAACTCACCATAGCTAGCTGTGCATGCTGTAACTCACCATAGTTTGTGCAATAAACAACTTCACTTGTGTTCAAAATACCAACAAATTCCTTATTCTCTACAAGACAGAATAGAAAGGTGTTATTGTTCAGAGGTCCTGCGAGGATGGTGACTGTGGACATATTGGGCTGAGCTGAGGGCACAAAGATTCCTCCTTTTATAAAGCTCTCAACATTACCAGGAAAGACTTGAAGACCATTAATGGACCAAATAATGGAGCCTATGGCTATGCAGGTGAAGGTCACATTTGTCCCTAAGGCAGCCACCATGGACTTGGGGCTCTGGATAATCAGTCCTGTGGAAACCAACAGCAACGTCAACAATCACTACAACGTCCCAGCTACATGCAGAAAGCTACAGGTAAAGAACACTCTGAGTGAGCAAGGTGGTACGGCTTGCCTACCTTCTTCCTGAGCGTGCAGGCTGTACAACAAGGTTTGCAACACTAGCAAGAACGCAAGTTGACACAACATCTTCATCTAGGTACAACTTCAGCGTCAAGAACTATAGCAATCCCCTCGGTATGAATATTGCGAGGGGGGTGAGGAAGACGCTGAAACTTGATCGCCCGTGAGCGTTTGAGAGTGACATGGCGCGAGCGGACGACTGGGCGGTGCCCATAATTTGTGATTCCGGTAGGGCATAGATAATTATAGAAGCTTGTAATCAGCTCAGTTCCCCACACACTAATTTGAACCCATCAAGGAGTGGGACCCACCAGTTAACAGGCTAGGTTGCTAGTGCTTGTACGTAGCTGCGACCCCAAGATAGAATATTAATTGATCTGATATTGATTGTTACCATCGAGCAATTAGAGCTAATCTTCCTGAGTTGGTTCCAGAATTGATAGATGTTCTTCTGTAGATTGTGTCGATCACAGGCAACACATGACAACTGCTGGGAAAAACTCTTGTCATGTCTCTCATTTTCTGGTAAAATTTCCTTACCACAGAAGTGTAAACGTCCTAAAGTAGTTCCTGGTTGGAATGTTCATGTTAGCAGGTTCAGAGAGTCTGCTACACTCTGGAATAGACTTTGGGTTGAAGCTGGTTGTCCCTCTGCTGGTGTTCTATTTGATATTAGGAAACGGACTAAGGCCAAGTACAAGTATGCAGTTAGAAGAGTGAGACGCAGGAAAAATAGCATTATCAGCAAGAAGATCCAAACAGCCCTGTTTAACAAGAACACTTGCACATTTTGGAAGGAAGTGAAGAAAGTTAAGGCCTCATCTACCAGTCGTAGACGTGCATGTCCAGTTGTTGATGGTCATTCCAATAATACTGACATAAGCTTCGTGCAAAGCTTAGTTCCATCCTAAATAGCTCTGATACTTTGTCTAGGGATTTACTTCTATTTGGCCTTGACTCCTCTATCTCCTGTAATGACTTATGCAGTAGTTGCCAAATGTCTGAAGAGTCTAGGTAGGGATAAATCTGATGGCACGTGCTTGTCTTCCAATCATCTAATTCTTGCTTCTCCTGTCCTCTGTAATTTTCTCTCTGACTTGTTTTCGTGTCATACTTAGGCATGGTTATATGCCAACTGTCTTAAGAAACTGTATCATAGTACCCATACCTAAACCCATGAAGGATCCATCTCTACCAGATAGTTACAGACCTGTTGCATTGGCACCCAACATTAGTAAGGTTCTGGAGAGATGCATTTTACATCAATATAGCTCTCATTTTCTTACTTCAGACCTTCAGTTTGGCTTCAAGCCAGGTTTTTCCACTGACCTCTGTACTGGAGTTTTGAAGAATGTTGTCTCTTCATACATGCATAATAGTTCCAAGGTTTATGCTTGTTTTTTAGATGCAAGTGAAGCATTTGATAGAGTCAACCATGATCTTCTATTTAGAACTTTGTTGAAGAAAAAGCTATTCTTCGTTTTCTTTTTTCATGGGATAAAGATCAATCTCTCTGTGTTCGTTGGAACTCGATATTATCCTCTTCTTTTGGTGTTTCCAATGGTGTTCAGGGTTGTATACAGAAATTTTGCCAAGGGGGGGCGAACTTGAGATATGGAAAAATAAGGGGGGGCGGAGAGCCTGGATGGTGCGGAAAGGGGACGTGCACCCTGGGCTTCCGCGTGGAGTACGAAAGTGTTTTACCCACAGGTATTTTTGCAGTACTAACTGTATATATAGCTGCTACTTATGATGGCATGCACTTTTTCTAAAATCTTTAGTACAACATTCCATCTTAAATATTTGCTGAAGTTGCATGCTACGGCAATCAGCATATATAGATTAGATATAGTCACTTGTCACTCGTATAATGGAGGTGGGCTTCTGTGAAATCGAATTATGTTGCATTCCATGCATTTTCTTACAAAATCATGGACAACAGGTTTCATACACAATTTTTCTCTAGTTCTCTAGGGGGGGGGGGGGGGGGTGGAGATGGTTGGTCACTTGGTGCCCTAATTTTTGTTAATATTTTCTTAACATGTTCATAAGTCGTAAAAGGGGGGTCTGGGGGGAAGATCCCCCCATATTTTTTTTTGCTTTTACAATGTCTGAGGATAGCTATTTTGACTGACTACCAATGGCATTATGCTATACCGAACTATGGCTAGACTGTATATATTTCTCATGATATTGTAGCTGCTTGGAAAAAGGAGAGCATGTGTCATGACACGATGACATCACACACCACCACGTGCTCTCCTTTGTAGGTTTGTCACTTCTTTTGTTTCTCCTTCTTTCCCACTCCCTCTCTCTCAGTATTTTTAACTCAGTCCATTATGTCATGGTCTTCAAGTCTAATCTTAGACATGATGTCATCACACGCCACCACGTGTTCTCCTTTGTAGGTTTGTCACTTCTTCAGTTCCTTCCTTCTTTCCCACTCTCTCTCAGTATTTTTAACTCAGTCCATTATGTCATGGTCTTAAAGTCATCACACACCACCACGTGTTCTCCTTTGTAGGTTTGTCACTTCTTCAGTTCCCTCCTTCTTTCCCACTCTCTCTCAGTATTTTTAACTCAGTCCATTATGTCATGGTCTTAAAGTCTCTATAAAAGAAACCTTACTAGCTGATTTCTCTTCATATTAATATGGATATTCGCTCATACTTTGCAAGTACTTCTCAAGCCTCTTCTCATGCTAATAGCAGCGATAGCGAAGATAGCAGAACAGATAGCTCTGAGCATGTCGAGGCATCTAGTCCTAGCCTTAGTCCTCCACCTTCAAAGAAAAGCAAGCAAAACAAACACCGCTCTTCTGTATCCACGAAGAGAAAATACTCTAAGAGCTGGGAGAAAGATTTCAGTTGGCTCTATTATGACGAGGATAGCGATGGTGCCTTTTGCAAGGTTTGCAAGCAATCTGGTCTGCAGCGTACTGGAGGAGTGTGGGTCACACAACCTTGCAGAAATTGGAAGAAAGCTGTTGAAAAAATGAAAGCTCATGCGAGAAGTGACTTCCATATCCATGCAACTCAAGCTCTTTTTGCAGCTAAAGGAGCAGCCAAAGGTGGAACAGTTGTACAGCAACTCCAGAATGTTTTAGCTCGCAAAAGAGCTCAGAACAGAGCTGCAGTGAAGTGCCTGATCCTACTCACTCATTTTCTTACGAAAGAACAAGTTGCACATTCGACAAAATTTGAGAAGCTGGTTGACGTGGTGGTTCGATGTGGCAGCCAACATTTGAAGCAATTCTTAGAAACTGCACCAAGAAATGCTGTGTACACATCAAGATTGGCTGTGGTTGAATTCATCGAATCATTGGGGACATGGGTGGAGGAGTCGATTCTGAAGCGACTTCAAAAGGCACCTATGTACAGCCTCATGGCAGATGAGTGCACAGATGTCACCAACGTAGAAGAATTGTCTGTGTTTTGCCGCTGGGAGGAAGATGGTGTACCAGTAGAGTGCTTTCTGGAGCTTATTCCATTGAAGAAGGCTGATGCAGAGACCATCTATTCTAATCTCATCGATTGTTTAAAGAAGAAAGGTCTACAAGTCGGAAGAATAGTTGGATTGGGATTTGATGGAGCTGCAACTTTTTCTGGACGAAAGACCGGGGTTCAGGCACGTATCAAGAAACATACTCCTCACGCTCTGTTTATACACTGCCACTGTCACTTACTGCAGTTGGCTTGTGTGCAAGCTGCCAATAAAACTCCTGGAATTGCTCATGTTTACAGAACATTGACTACTCTTTGGAAGCATTTTCGCAATTCCCCCAAGCGAGCAGAGTGTCTGAAGGAGGTACAGCACGTTCTTGAACTTCCAGAAATGAAAGTGATCAAGCCATCTGACACACGCTGGCTGGCACATGAAAGGTGTGTCAAAGCTGTCAAAGCAAGTTATTCTGCAATTGTAATCACCATTGGGAACATCTACGAGACGTCCCACGAGCCAGAAGCTCTTGGAATCCATGGTGCCCTCTGCAAATTGTCTACGATTGCAGCTATATATTTGCTTGATTTCACTCTACCACAAGTAGCCAAGCTCAGCAAAGCACTTCAGGCAGAGCAGCTTGACCTCTCGTTGATATCATTCCTTGTTGATGCTACTGTTAAATCCTTGGATGATGCAGTTTTGCCTGGAGCGAACTGGGTGTTGGAGCTTCTTGAAAACGTTGAAGACTTGAAGTCATCTTCAAAGGTGTCTATTGACGCTGATAAAATACTTTCGTTCCAGAATGTTGTTGGTAAGCCTTTTGTTGCTGATTTAAAGGCCAACATAACAAGCCGATTTTCTTCATCCAACGCTGTTGTATCAGCATTGTCTATATTCGATCCACGGAAAGTTCCAAAACCAGATTCAGTATCATTTCCCACTTATGGAGACACGTCTGTTGAGAAACTGATTGCTCACTACGGAGAAGATAGAGATGCAGAAACATTGGATGGAGAAGAAACAGTGAAGACAGCCATGATTTCCACTGAAATACTTACAGAGTGGAAAACATTCCGCCAGCTGTTAGTCAAGCAACCACGGGATACTACTGCATCACAGCTGAAAGAACTTGTTTCAAACGACATGCTCAAGGCCATGTTTCCCAATTTGCACAAGATTGCCTCCATCTGCTTATCGATTCCAGTTTCTATTGCTTCTGTGGAGAGTAGCTTCTCACAGATGAAGATGATCAAGACTCGTTTGCGTAATTCTCTAAGTGACTGCAGCCTTTCTCACCTTATGAGGATTGCTATAGAGGCACCAGAAGTACTCTCTGAGAGCGACCTTGAAGAGATTGTGGACGTATGGCAGAGAAAACCAAGAAGAACCTCAGTTTGACATTCCTATCATTTGAACCTGATATCATAAGCTTATTACACCTTTCTTGTATTACACCTTTCTTGACATTATTTTAAAAAATATCTCTAATTTCAAGGGGGGGGGGGGCGAGAATGATACAAGGGGGGGTGAATGCCCCCCCCCCCGCCCCCCCCTAAATACACCCCTGGTGTTCTGCAAGGTGGTGTTCTGTCCCCTATTCTGTTCACAGTGTATATAGATGAGTTACTCTCTAGACTATCTAAACTTGCATTGGTTGTCACTTCGGATACCATTTTGTGGGCTCATTATGTTATGCTGATGACATTGTGCTCTTGGCTCCTTCTCCATCTGGTCTTCGTTGTCTACTGTCAGAGTGTGAGAAGTTTGCAGGTGACTAACAAGACTCAGCTTATCTGTTTTCGCTCACATCTAAATTCTACTCTACCTCATGATTCTTTCCACTTTCTAGTTAATACTTTAACTTTCTCTAATTATGTTGATCATCTTGGTCATATTCTTGAATGCACACTAAATGATACAAACGATATTAAGAGAGTCACTAATGCTATGTGTAGGAAAGCTAATTTTATTTTACATACTTTTTCATGTTGTGATCCAGTTGTTAAAACAAAACTTTTTGATTTACATTGCCTTTCCCTCTATGGTGGAATTCTCTGGAACTTGAGTTGTAAGCAGTTAAAGTCACTTGAAACTGCTTACAACAATATTTTACGAAGAATCTGGAGACTACCTAGAAAGTGCCACACCAGAATTCTTCACCTTACAGCTGATGTGCAGAGCAGACTTATTTTTAAAAAATCCTCTTTTATTTTTTTATCGTATTTCTCCGTCTGTCCTCTTATTAAATATATTTTTACAGCCTCTCAACTTGTATATACTTCTATCGGATTTAATAATTTTTGTAAATTTCAGTTTATTAAGATGTATCATGCTGATGTGAAGATTGAATAGGGATCTACCAACTACTGATAAACTTATTAACATTGTTTGTTGTGATTAAAATGTATGTTTCTATATTATATGTATGCTAATATGCTATATGTACACCTAGATTGGTGTGTTTCATGAAATTATTATTATTATTATTATTGGCTTACGGATTTTTTTTAAATTTTTATTTTTTTATAATAATAAGATACACAAATAGCCATAAGCTAATACTAGTGTTTGTCTGTGTATATATAAATGCTACATGAATAAAGGAGAAATGAAACGTGAAGTGTTGGTGGAAGGAGCTGAATGTGCTTCACAGGGCAAGTTATTCCACATGCGGGAACAAAAGAGGAATGAAAGGCATTTGTATGTGCTCTTGGCTGGTGCAATAAGTGTGATGAATCTGCATGACGTCTACTTACTTTATGTACAGATGGATAATAGAAATGTCCATGAATGATGTTGTATAATGTGCTTTGTTTCAAAAAAGACCTGCGGTTCTTGAGGGTTGATAGCTCAGAATAGTGTAATAGTTCATAATAAGTAGAGTCCCATTTCTTCAGGCACATTCTCAGTGCAAACTTTTGAACGTTTTTAATTTGGCCTGTGTCCTTAATTAGATGTGGCCCAGACTGGAAACAGCATATTCTAAATGGAGCTGCACATGTAGGCTGTATAAATTTAGTAAGTTGACAGAATTCATATTTCCATAGAATTTCCTATACAGTAGCCCGAGGAATTTCCTTGCCTTTGAGCAGATGGAGTTGGACCAGGAAAGATCCGAGGAAAGGAGTACTCCTAGGTACTTGAAGGTCTCTACATGCTGAATAGGTGTACCATTGAATAAGAATTGTGGTAGCTGAACAGTTTTCCTCTTCTCCTTGGTATTAGCATTGTCTTGCATTTATCTGGATTCGTATGGAGAAAGTTTTTGTTTACCCATTCATTGATGCTGTTGATATCCAGTTGCAGTTGGGAAAAGTCAGTGTTGGAATTAATAGGTTTATATTGTCAGCATAAATATTCAATATGCTCCCATCTGACAGATGTGTATCAGATACATCGTAGATATATATCAGAAATAAAAGAGGAGCCAGAACTGAACCCTGAGGCACACCAGACAGAACAGGTAGCTCCACAGATGACTCTCCCCCAACAACCACACGTTGCCTCCTGTCAGTCAAGTAGCTGCCAATCCATGAAAGGGAATTTTTATCGAGTCCACGGCTGGCAAGCTTTTCCAAAAGTGGCAGGTGAGGCAACAGAGTCAAAGGCCTTCTGCAAGTCAAAAAAGACAGTGCACACTTCGTCTCCATACTCAAGAGTCTCCAACCAATCATGAGTGACAGATAGGAGGCTGGTGACTGTGGATTTCCTCTTCTGAAAACCCCATTGTTTGTTCGTAAGTGGGCAAGATTCCTTCAGATGGTAAGAAATATAATGGTGGAAATGACGTTCTAACATTTTGCTTACTACTGAAAGTAAGGAAATGGGCCTGTAGTTTGTACACTCACTATGGTTATTAGATTTCGGAATTGAAGATATTTTCCAGCACTCAGGGAAGCGCCCTTGAATGTTAAATAGTTTGGGGCAATGCTGTGTGCAGTTTCTTGAAGCATCTGGACTGAGATTGAATCAAGGGACAAGATGTAAAAGAGCACTTCATCAGGTGTACAAAGGAGCTCTTCAGGGCAGGAGGCATTATTTACATTACAGCAATTATCTCTAGGTGATAATGGAGGAACAACTTTATTAAAACTGTTTGAGAAGAAATTGTCTAAGTAGGCTTGCTTTCTCAGAATCGGAGTCAGCTATGGTGTCTTGATGATGGAGTGTTGGGATGATGGACTGTTGTTTGGTCAAGTACTTCACAGCGCTTTTTTATCTTTTGAATTCAGGCAATCGAAGTACTATTTCTTGGCATTTTTTATCATTTTTACAGCCATATTTCGTAGCTAATATTCTTCGGGCTTACCATATTTTTTGGCAGCTCTGAATGCAGTTTACACTTCCTAATAAGTTTGATGGTGTTCTGAGTAAGCCATGGCACATTACTCTTTCTTCTGAGTGATTTTGTAGGTATACAGATGGACATAATTTCCATGAATTTTTTATGGCCGATCAATTCACATTGTCATTACACAACAATCCATCCCAATTAGTTTCATCTATCATCTGACATGCCTTTCCATAATCTGCTTCCTTATACCTCCAAATTACTCGTGGTGCATTTCTCACTTCCTTCTCAGAGTGTTTCCATTTGGGAAAAAATTCAAGACCATTATGATCCGAGTTTGCAAGGGCAAGGGGGGGAATAACTGAGCAATTAACAAGTTGTGTTTTCCTTGAAACAAGGGTCAGGTCAATCAAGGAGGCACGACCATTAGGGTCTGCATCAGGGGTGGATCCAGGGGGGGAGTTTCTGGGGTTGCAACCCCCCCATAATGTTCTAAACACTAGCTCCACCTCCAGTTTCTTTGTTAGATATAGACACTTGTTAGATATAGACACTTTGGTTAAACTACAAACTGTTAAATATGAATGAAATTCTAGTAAACCCACACTCCTGGAATGTGGCTGTGCCTACATTTTGCATCTGCCATCAATATTGCCATGTCTGGAAGTAGAAAGAGGCCATCACCCAGGGATTGCACCCAGCTGACAACTTTTTTTTAAAGGGTAAGATACAATATACAGCTAGTATATGAACAATAAGGGTTAAGAGTTGAATGCTCAATTTATAATAGCCTTCTAATTAATGTAGAATTGAGTCTGGGTCCCATATCCCTGTGTCAATGACTGCTGATGATGGTAACTAGTGCATCAACTGATATAGATTTATTTGTTCAATCACCATCAATGACAGTCACAGTCACAACCACTACATCGAGCTCTTCCTTGTCAATGCCAACTACTGTTTCTCAGTTATGCTCAGCAACAATTGATACGATGACTACATCACCCAGTGTAGTTCCGTCTACTAGTGGACAGGTGGACTTAGGGACAATAGTTGAAGCCGCTCAAGGTAACTGGGATAAGCTTAGGTCATTAGCAAATAATATCCCAGATGATCGTAAGAAGCAATATCTTTCTCATCATTCCAAACCTTCTTCTTCTGATCATCTTCATTCACATCAGGTTACCAAACGAGGAAAAACCTGGAGTGTATCCCTCCAGCTTGGATGATTAGTACAATTTCCTTGGCTTTCATACAGCACTGTTCTTGTAGGTGGTCTTTGCAGATATTGTATAGTTTTTCCAGAGCAGCCGGGTAGAGGCAGTGTTTCTGGAGTTGGCAATCGTTCTGGTTTGTTAGTTTTGTCCCCATACCAGAAACCATACTCAAAAGCACTTGGCAAGGATGGTGTACTTGTATGCCATGATCAGACTCAAATGCATTGCCGTGCAGCTGAGAGGGTGGACCTTTTTCTCAGAAATTTTAACCAACCAGATGAAAGTATAGATACAAGGCTATTGAAACAGAGCAACCAACAAGCTGAAGAGAACAGGCATGTTCTCCAGCAGATAGTTTTGGCTGTAGAGTTTTTGGCAAAGCAAGCACTACCATTCAGAGGCCACTCTGACTACAGAGTGGATTTCTCAGATGAAGATCTCAACAGGGGCAATTTTGTAGCCACACTTCAGCTTTTGGCTAAGACAGATAAGCTCCTACACAAACACCTTCTCTCAGCTAAAAGGAATGCGAGGTATACCAGCAAGACCATTCAAAATGAGGTTATTCACATATATGCATCTAAAATTAGAGAGCATATAACTGAACAGCTCTGAGGAAAAAAATAGCCTTTCACTATCATTGCTGATGAAGCCACAGATCCTCATTCTAATCAAGAGATTCTTTTTGTGTGCTTCAGGTATGTTGATCTGTCCTCCCCCACTGATCCACATATCAAGGAGTGCCTGATTAGCTTTGTCTACTTGGACCGAGTCAATGCTTCATCCATTTCAAGAAAGATTCTTGAAACAGTTTCTAGTCCTTCAGTTTCTTTAGATCCCTGTAGAATTAGAGGGCAAGCTTATGATAGAGCATCTGTGATGTCATCCGGCATTGCAGGAGTTCAATCTAAAGTCAAGGAGGTCAGTCCACTAGCTCTGTACACACACTGCTACTCACACTGCCTTAATCTTTCAATTGCCAGAGCATGTCTTGTTCAGGAAGTACGAAACTTGATTTTAGTTATAAATGAAGCACACCTCTTTTTAGCTCACAGCCCTAAGAGACAAAACCTTTTTGAACTTACAGTCAATGAATTCTTGCCTTCTTCAAAAGCAAGAAAACTTCCAGGAATGTGTAAGACAAGATGGGTGGAGAGACATACATGCTTTGAAGTGTTTCTTGAAATGTATGAGCCACTTATCACTTTCTTAGATGCCATTTTGTGTCCTACTGATTACCCAAATTTAGGCTCATCAGATGGGAGCTGGAATTGGGATACTGAGACAAGAGTGAAAGCACAAGGTCTGAAAGCTGCTCTCTCTTCTTTTCAAACTCTTGCTGTTTTTATAATCACCAAGAATGTTCTTGATGAAGTAAAAATACTTGCTTCAAAACTTCAGAAGCAGGATCAAGATATATATGATGCCTATAACGAAGCGATTGAACGCTTGAAAACCCTCAGAAAGACTATTGACACCGTTTTTAGCTTGTGGTATTGTGAGGTACTTGAACTGGCTGAGTCAATTGGTGTGAGTGAGAGTGTTCCAAGAAAGACAAGCATTCAACGGAATCGAAGCAACACTCCAAGTCAATCAGCAAAAGAGCATTACAAGAGAGTCATTGCTATACCAGTGCTGGATTCATTCATTAACCAGTTGGAGGAAAGATTTCAAGGTGAGGGAAAACAAAGTCATATGCTTTTGTGCCTTGTGCCTTCAGTGCTCAACTGCAATCCGAGTGTTCAACTATCACAACATATAGATGCACTTCTGTACTGGGAACAAGATCTTCCATGTTCCTTGTCTCTCAAAAGTGAATAAGAAGATGGCAATCATTGTGGGAGCATAAGCGAGACAAAGATGAGGCTACCATCTCCAACAATCTTCTCCTAGCTCTTAGCTCTTGTGACTCTGATACTTTCCCAAACATTCATTGCCTACTAGTCATTGCTTGCACTCTGCCTATCACCAGTGCTGAAGCAGAACGATCATTTAGTTTACTCAGGAGGATAAAGACATATACAAGATCGACTTTGACTGAACAACACTTTTCTGATCTTGCTGTAATAGCCATGAACTATGGAGTGAGAGTGTCAGTTGATGATATCTGCCATGCTTTTGTGCAGTGCACCCGAGAAGGCTCTTTTAAGCTTCACTATTTATTAACTGAAAATAGTTTCCTGTTTATCTTTAGTTGCTGTTTCTTTTAAGCTGATAAATATTCTTATTCATTACACAGTACAGTGTGCATGGGCTAGTTCTCCACCCCGGCACCCCCCCCCCCCCCCCCCCCCCACTCCCCTATACCTTTCTAAAATTCCTGGATCGACCCCAGGATCTTCCTTAGGTCGTTAGTAGGTAGGCAGCCAGGACCATAGCCCGGAATATGTAAGGGGGTTTCCTGAGCACTTGCACTATTACTCACAATTCTTTTTAAAGGATACCATGTTCAATTTTACATTTCTTGTTATAATAATGAATAATGTTGGTGATGATATGTCTTGTTATATAATTGCCAAGAGAAATGCAGGACGGTGCTCTCTTGCAAAATGATTAATGATCTGATCATGATTCAGGAAAGAAAGGATTTCCGGGCAACATGGAAACCCCCGTGGCTATGGCCATGAGTAGTTCATCAACCCCCCCAATCTAAAATTCCTGGATCCACCCCTGTGCATGAGTGGCTGTATGAACTTGGAACAATGAGATGGTCTGAAGTATGCATTTGAGTTTACCGACATTTGGATGATCATTAATTAATATTAAAATCTCCAACTCATGAAACTGGTAAAGAGATGGGGAGATAAATGCTCAAGAGTTTTACAGAAGTCATCAAAGAAGGAGACAGGTGAAGATGGGGGTCGGTACAAAACAGAAACACAATGTTTAACATTACTAAAGACTGGGCTAATAGATAAAGCTATAAACTCTAAATTGTTTGGTCCCCTGAGTAATACTTCCCAGTTGAGTGAAACATGAATATATATATAATAATACCTCCACCATGTCTGTCACGATCCAGTCGGACTATTTGATAGTCTTTAATTGAGATTTCATGGTCTAGTATATCTCCAGAAATCCATGACTCCACAATACATATAATAGAAGGATTTTGAGCTCTAACCATAGCATGCAGTTCATCCATTTTTGGTAGAATGCTCCTTCCATTGTAATACACAACAGAAAAGTTACTCGGACTCAGATTATTAGATACAGATTCCCAGGAACAGAAAAAGGAACGGGGCAATTATTGAGTGAGAGCTTTTTCCCTCTTTACTGTTGGTCTAAAAAAACCCGACCATCATTGATCAGTGGAGCACTATCAGTATTAGCAGTAGACTCACCAGTGGTGGTAGTAGTATTCAAGTCAGAGCTCCCATTGCTGGATGGATCATCTAGGGGGGAATTTTTGCCTTCATCATTGTACACTTGACCTGAACTTCTGTCTTGACATGGTGTCACATCCTCTTCACTGTGCACATTATTTGATGTCCTGTCCAGGTATGAGTGAGCAGGCTCCAACTTCCATGCATCAGAACTGCATTCCATGACCCCTCTAATTGAATTAACAGGTCTTCCTCACCTCTGATAATGAGCCACCACTTATTAACACGAGCAAAGTCACTGATATCAATCTAAAATTTCCTTTTGATGATTAACTTGGAAACATCAATTGAAGTAAGTTCCTTCAATTGATTGGCTACATGAGTAGTAGAAGTAGCTTTCCTTGTACCCCAAATTCTTCTTGCCCCTTGTAGAGCTATGCGGGTACGTTGCTTCCATTGCCACTGAGTGGTTGTTGATGATGACTGATCATGCTGTACAACATTCTCTTGAGTTGCTGTGTACATAAACTCTTTGGACACGTGCTTGCTATTGGACATATTTTTAGTCCTCTTACCCTTTCTGCCAGAATTTGAGAGCATACTCCGAGATATTGACATAGAATCTTTTAGTTGCTGAACTTCAGCATGAAGCATGCTAATTTAATCCTTCAGAAGCTGTAAGGCTTCTTGTTGACCATCCTTCATTAGTTGCATGGCATCTCGCTGACTATTCCTGTCACAAGCAGGACATAGGAAGAGGTCTTCAGAGTATAGCATTTCTTCAAATCGAGTTTTGGAGAGACCGACGCAGCATCGGTGCAGCCACACGCGGCAGGTACCATCACAAAAGATAGCATCTTGGCCAACACTTCTTCCTGTGGACTCTCGAATATTTTCTTCGCAAATAGGGCAGGTGTAGGTAGATCCATCTCCAGTAGGAGACTTTCCACTTCGTCCTGGAGCCAAGGACTTTCTCCGGGATTTAGCTGCCATTTTTTGCGCGCTTATGCTCTGTTGCCCTCACCAACGTTATCCAGTGTGTAGGAACCCTGTCCAACGCACCTCACAGGGAGATGTCTTTTCCTCCGAGCACTACAAGTTTAGCAGCGTCTGAAGGACAGGTGAATGTGCCGAGGTAGATATAGCTAGATGCAAGGAAGATGTAGTATTGGGCCATGTGCATGTATATAGCATTAATTAAGTTATCACAAATATGATTGTTATTCTCAACTAACTCTCAGTTGACATAACATATTACAGGACCTTCTCAATCAGCTTGAAATTTAATCTCAATGTTATGACTAGATGCTCGCGCCTTCATCAGATGCTGAGACTCATGTGAGCTTGTTATGTAACCATGAAGGAAGGTATCCAAGGTTGATTGTGGTGAAATTTATAAGATCAGCTGACGCCTGCAGTATCCTTTTGAAGAAAAGTTCACTGTCCCACCCACTCCATTAAACAGGACACGACAAAGGTTGAGTGTGCCAACAGTCAGTTCTGATGAAGGAGAGGTGGTCCTTGATCCAGTCAGGTGTCAACCGCAAAGACATGAAGGTGTGTAATGATGGTATTTAGATTAAGACCATGAACACGGTATCCTGGACGTGGACAAGAACTATCAAGTCAAGAGTTGGTTAACGTGCCTTGCACAAGTCAGGACTAACAAAAGAGATATTCCCTCTGTTCAACCTCTAGTACCTGTTCTGTCTTCCTTAAAACCAAACTCATACGGTAACCCCTGCCTAGTCCCGTCCATCGAGTTGAACACCCCACCTCAGCCAGATGCAAACTTGCTCGACTCCAAGTGACCAGTGTTGGGTTTTGGTCTCTGCATAACCTTATCTTACTTATCTACTTCAGCCTAAGCTAGAAGTTAGGTTGACTTTGAATCATTAAAGATAATTTTAATTAGCAGTGACTACCACACAACATAACTAAGTCTGACTAGTGAGATCAACTCTTTTACTTCTTGCCAGACCTCATTTAAATAGGTTCTCCCAGCAGAGGTTTTACAATGACAAAATAGGGGCAGGATCGTGCAACCAATGAGATTATAGTAAAGTTCTATCCAATGAAACAACTACATACATGTACTGTCAATTAAGACGTGGACATGAACAGGCCACATTAACACATTGGCATGATTATCCGGTCAGTCAATCAGTGTTGATAGTTGCTAGTTCTATTAGGCTGGCTGGCCTAACACTCCCCCCCCCCCCATCAGAGTTCGGAATCATAGGGTGAAGATCGGTGATATCATCAAATGTTGTTATGTTCGATGTTGAGGGTTCTGTCGCAGCCCAGGCCTGACTGGATAGGCCATCTGTATTGTCGTTCCGATAAGTGATGGTGAAGTCATAATCCTGTAGTGCTAATGACCATCTGGTCAACTGATGGTTAGCACCTTTCATCTTGCTCAAGTGTCGTAGTGCACTATGATCCGTCTGGATTAGGAATGCTGTCCTAGGAGATATGCTTCAAAGTGTTTCAAAGCTGATAGGCTCAACTGTGGAGTAATGAGTCCCACTATCGAGAAGCTTCTTCGAGAAATATGCTATGGGCTTGTCAGACCCATGTTCATCTTGCTGGCTCTGTACAGTGCCAATTCCTGTGTCTGAGATACCTGTTTGCAGTACAAAGATTTTGCTGTAATCTGGTGTGAACAATATACTGGTGCACTTGTTAAACTATCCTTTAACTGCTGGAAGGCCTGCTGGCAGTCGACAGTCCATTTCACCTTGGCTGGAGCTGTCTTCTTTGTGAGGTCTGTGAGTACCGCTGCTGTAGAACTGAAAGGCAGTATGAATCTGCGATAGTAGTAGCCGGCTAGGCCAACAAGAGCTCTGACATGTTTCTTGGTGACTGGCTGTTGAAAGGTTCATACTGCTTCCACTTTTGCCATCTGTAGAGTGATTTGTCGTTTACCAACGGTGTGTCCAAGATAAGAACAAGTGGTCCTTCCAATCTGGTGTTTATTACACTTTAAGGTCAGGCCGTGATGATTTAATTGAGCTATGACTTGGAGAAGATGCTGCAAATGTTCTTCCCAAGTGTCACTGAAAATGACAATATTGTCAAGGTACGCTATACAAAATTCAGGCATGTCTTAGAGGATGTCGTCCATTAGCTGTTGGAAATAGGATGGCACACCCTTGAGTCCAAAGGGCATGCGTAGAGAATTCGATACTTCCCTTTCCTAGACATAAAGGTTGTCTTGTCTCTGTCATTGGGAGCTACTGGTGGAACCCTTCGACATGTCGAAGGTGGAGATGAAGTTAGCCTTTCCAAGTGATTCTAGTAGCTCTTCTATCCAGGGCATCGGATAAGGGTCAGGTTGGGTTACCTTATAATTCATAGGTGGAGCAACTGGTACGGCAGCTACCGCTATAGCCATACCACTTTATAGCTGTACGAACAAATCCACGTGTTCCAAAACCGACTCGCTTCGGAAGAAAATCACAGGTATTTTAGAAGAAAATTGTCCATGCATTGCAAAGGTTACACAAGATATTCAATATGCTTGTTCAAAGACTTGTGTAGACCACTTGTTAATTTATGTAGTTTGCACTCAAAGTTTTAATCCACACATGCTGAGTCATGTGATTCATGAGCACATGGTCCTAAATATAGTACTCTGCAAGATGTCCTTCAGCCATGAAGAGGTCAAAGGGTTTTGCCTGATAAACCTTTCCAACCGCAACATTATTCCTTTCTTCCTCGTTCCTCCTCGTTCCTTTGGCAAGGCTCAACCTGAAAACAGGTTTTTTCAAGCATCTTGGTTTCATCGTTTCTCATGGATTCATTATGATGCAACTGCTGATTCTGCTTTCTGCTTTCTTTGTTGCAAATCTGTAAAGGGGAAAAAGATGGGACTCACCAGATTATCTGAGGCAAGCTTTCTTGTAAAAGGCTTCACTAATTGGATGGATGCTACTCGAGTTTTGGTCAAACATGAAAGCAGTAACTTCCACAAAGCAGCAACTGAAGTACTGAAGGCAACCGATGATGTGTTGTCAAAAGCAGTAGCTACAGAAAAGAAAAACAACCGTGAATATTTGCTGAAAGTCATCTCATCAATACGTTTCTTGGGATGTCAAGGTCTTCCTTTGAGAGGTGATGGGCCTCATAATGATTTGGATTCCAACTTCTATCAGTTATTGCTTTTGAGAGCAGAGGACTTTCAAGACTTTAATGTTTTTATTGAGAAAAAACAGATGAAATACACTTCTCATGAGATTCAGAATGAATTACTTTCAATCATGTCTCTACAAGTTATTCGTGAAATTGCTAGTCTAATACAATCTGCACCATACTTCAACCTGATGATTGACGAAGCTACAGATCTTGCTAATATCGAGCAAGTGGCATTCGTTATTCGTTCTGTCATTGACAATCTCACTTTACTGAAGATTTCATTGGTTTGAATCTATTGAATCTTCTTCACTTGTTAGTATTATCAAAGATGTCTTACTTCGGATGAATCTGAAGCTGAAATATTGACAGGGACAATGTTATGATGGGGCCAGCAATATGACCTGGGTAAGGAATGAAGTGGCCAAGCAGCTTACTGATGAAGAACCTCGAGCAATTTTCACCCACTGCTATGGTCATGCTCTAAACCTTGCATGGGAGATACTGTCAAAAAATGTAAACTTATGAGATCTAGCCTTGATACTGTGTTTGAAATCACAAAGTTAATCAAGAAGTCTCCTAAACGAGATGCAATATTTCAAACGCTCAAACATGACCTTGCTACTAATACACCAAGCTTTCATGTTCTCTGCCCTACTAGGTGGACAGTCGGTGCAGCATCACTACAGAGTGTGCTAGACAATTATGAAGTTCTCCTCAGTGTTTGGGAGGAATCCAAGAATTCACGAATTGACAGTGAAATAAAGGCCAGAATTATTGGTATTGAGACCCACTTTCAACTTGCTTTTTGGCATTTCCTTAGGAACCCTCATTTTGCAGCACAGTGATAACCTTAGCAAAAGCTTGCAGCATGATACTATTACAGCAGCAGAAGGACAACAGTTGGCAAAGCCAACTGTTGATGTCCTCAAATCCATTCGTAAAGAAGACAAGTTTAAGAGCTTCTACGATTGAATTTGATATTGATGCACCAACTCTTTCTCGCAAAAGACATGCTCCTCGGCGGCTCCAGATTGGATTAACTGATGGTAACTTTCATTCTGCACCCGAGGATAACTACAGGCATATTTACTATGAGGCACTTGATCTTGTTATTGGAACCATTAACAGCAGATTCAATCAACCAGGGTATAAAGTTTATCGCAATGTTGAAGATCTTGTTCTCAATTCAATGCATGCCGTGGGTGTCCTTATGACACAGAGCTAAGCAATGTGTGTGATTTCTACAAGGATGACATCTCCAAAATGCAATTACAAGCACAACTGCCTCTCTTGTAAGCTTTGTTTGCTGAAGAGAAGAACCAGTCAGAGCTTTCAATTAATAACATCATTAAGTCACTGTCACAGCTATCTTCTGCTCAATGACTTGCATTCAGTAATGTTTGGGTTCTAATGAAGATATTATTAGTAATGCCAGCTACTAATGCCTCTTCAGAGCGTTCTTTCTCAGGATTGCGAAGAATAAAGACCTACCTCAGAACCACAATGACACAGAAGAGGTTAAATGATTTAAAGGTCCTGAACATTCACAAAGATAAAACTGACTTGTTAAACTTAGCTGTTGTGGCAAAAGAATTTGTTAGCAGTAGAGAAAATAGAGTCAGATTATTTGGAACTTTTTAATTAAGTAGGTAGGTGTTTACTGTCTCATTATTATCATACTTTATTTATGATACTTTCTGTCATTTCAAATACTCATCTGAATTGTTTGAATTCCCACTTTGGTGGAAGGAGGCACACTTCCCTTGGCAGTATCAGTAGTACCACCCCAAAATAGCTTGCTCCAGCACTGTTATTGACTTGGCGGTAGTCAATGCATACCCTAACAGTCCAATCCTTTTTCGCCACCGGGACAATAGCTGATGTCTGAGGGCTATAGCATTGTTCTATTATGCCTCCATCTAGCATAGTCTGTGTCTCCTGGTCGACCTTTCCTTGCCAGGCCTTGGGGACAGTCCGTGGCGTGTCGGCAGTGAAATACCCGTGTCAATATGCAACTGTGATTGTGTAAGACCCGGTATGTTAGTAATCACCTCGGGGTGTTAGCCAATGAGGTCAGATACATCTCGCTTTTGGTCAGTGGTCAGATCAGGCCCTAGCGCTCAGTGTCTGCCTCCAGGAGGGTGGTGAAGGAGTATTTACCCAGGCCAGGGTCATCTTCTCCTACTGGTTTTTCTGATGGGAGAATACTGCTGCTGCCGATGGATTCCACAGCTTCATCACGTTGATGTGTATGGTGCAGGTCTTCCTTTTATCCGGCATCCTGACGGTGTATGTCACAGGAGAGAGTTTGTTCTCAACTAAGTACAGACCAGTCCATTGATCAATCAATTTGATGGATTTCACTGGCATAAGTACACAGACTTGATCACCAACGTCAAAGTGTCATTGCTTAGTATGTTGACCTTATCTAGTTTTGGTTTCTGCTGACACATCCGTCTGGGTCTGAAGGGTGATGTCCATCATCTGGTCAAGAGACTGGATTGCAATTCTAGCATCTATTCAAGGGTTGTGATTTGTGGAGCATCTTTGTCGGTCCAGCTACTCTTCAATGCATCTCTAGGAGCCCACACACATGCCGCACAAACATGTGGTTGAACGGCAAAAAGCTAGCACTTCGGTTTGGGACTTCCCTGTAGGCAAACAATAGGTAATGAAGGAGGGTCTCCCAACCTCTTTGGTCTTGCTCATACTTCTTTAGCATAACTTGAGAGTGCCATGGAACCGTTCAATGGCTCCATTTGTCTGGGGGTGATAAGGTGAGGTTCTTATTGGCTTGACTCCCAAGAGCTTGTAAAAGTCTTGCATTAATTTGGAAATGAAATTCGCCCTCTGGACAGAGAGGATTTCTGCTGGAATTCCCAATCGAGAGTATGCCCTTCAGGGCATGTTTGGGAGTCTGTTTTCTTCAGTAGTATTGCTTCTGGCTACCTGCTGCCGTAATCCATCAACGTCAGGATGTATTTGTTGCCTGCTTTAGTTCTTGTCAATGGCCCAACCATATCAATAGCTACCCTGGTGAAGAGCTCTGCCATGATGGGAAAGGGGATCAGTGGTGCCTTGCTGCTGGGTCTCTTTGCATCCTTCTGACATTGTGGGCACGATTTTCACGCCTCCCTGACATTTCTAGCAAGTTTGGGCCAGTAGAAGTGTGGAGTAAGCGGTACCTAGTGCATTCGAAGCCCAGGTGCCCTGCCATCGGCACAGTGTAAGTCACTCGGATGGCTGTGTTCCTTCTTGCTTGTGGTAGAAGTAACTGCAGAGCATCGTTCTGTAACTGATTGGTACAGTGCCTGTACAAGACTCCACTTTAGTAGACATAGCTGGTGTCTCCCTCCCTGCTTCTTGTCTGGCTGACTGCAGAGTCGGGTCTCGCTGCTGTTCTTGGATGAGTTTGTCTACATCTGTGTATGCAGGTGACAGGTCAAAAGCTTCCCTGTTTGATGAGTCTGCATCCTCATCCATGGCTGCGTTCTGTTTAAGTTTGTCCCCTATGTCTGCCTGCTGAGTGTTTGCTCGTATGTGAGCTTCTTGACTCTTCTGAGATCGAGACATCTTGATCTTGGGCTTGATTGGAACTATCATATCAGTGCCAAGTCCAACAAGCTGTTGCCAGGGAATGACAGTTGCAAGTGACTGAGCAGATGCTTGGTCGTCAATAGCTATCTACTGTTGCTGCTTGACTGTTTCCTTCCTGGTCTGCACCGAGCAGATAGGAACCTCCATCTTGCTCCTTTCATCCACCAAGGGCTTGAGTAGCTGATTTATGAAGGGAATGTTTTGCCAGCAATGCATCCGTGCCCATGTCATCAGTCACAGCAACTGTAATGTCAGCTTGAGTTCCATCATGTCTATGCTGACCTCTGGCAAGTGGAATTCTTGGGTCCACCCACACCAGGGAGTCCTTGGAGATAGCGGAGCAAGAGATGAGTGAGTGTGATGCAGCTGTGTCCAGCTTTAACTGGGCGTCGCCTCCTTGCCTCGGATGAAGTCGTCATCACTATGCTTGCATACTGTCTGGGCTCACAAGCAAAAACATTTTATTGCAACAATGAGCTGCTGTGTGTGCCCAGTCTTTGCATCCAAAACAAAAAGGGTCCCTTAGCTTTGTCAAAGTATTTTGCCAGATGATACTGTTGGAAAGGCATTTGCAGGTTGGTTGTGTGTCCCTTTGCCAGTGTCTGTGCCGCTGGGCTTGTCAATTTCTGATGGCATGGTCAGTCTCTTGCCATCCGCGTATGATGGCTGTTGGTAAGGCGTCCACCTCTTCTGCTCCCTGAGGATGCTATAGTCGAGGTTGCGGTCTTGCAGGTACTGATCTGTTAGTCCGCCAACTTGTTTTAGAGTCTGAGGTTTCTGTGTCTGCACCCACAGTGCTACATTGTTGGGTAGCATCCGGAGTGCATGTTCTGTGGCGAACTTCTCACCAGCTTCCATGGGCGTGGTATAGTCTGTCACACAGTAACTTGTTAAATCCCATAAGCCTGCCGTCCACTCGGTAGCTGTCTCATTAGGTTTGATGGTAGCCTCCCACCAACACTTTTTCTGGCTCTCTGCTCTTATTCCCATTCTTTCGAGTAGGGCCGCCTGATAGTGTCGTAGTCTTTGGCCTCCACAGCTGTGAGAGCTAAGAAAGCTGCCAGGGCATCGTCTTCTAGTAGGGCCCGGAGTTGTGCTGGCTATTCTTCCTTCCGGACATTATAAGTGGTCATGTGCTCAAATCTGGTGAGGCAGGAGTTGATTCTGTCTCCTCCTCAGATGGCTTTGAGTTTAGGAGGTTTGAGTTGTGGCTGGCTACGCTGTTCGGTGATTCTGGTGAAAAACTCCATCATACGACTCATCTCTGCTTGGTGCTGCGCAGTAGCCTGCTCTAACTGTTCCATGTGCTCTCTGCTCTCTGTCTGCTTCTGTTTGTTGTTGTCGGGCAAGCATATGCAGTAGCTCAGTAGTGGGTATGTGGTGAGCGTATGCTTCTGGAGGAACTTTGATTCAAGGTCGGATGTCTGTAGTTCGTCCCTTCGTCCCTCTGTCCATGGCTTTGAGTCTGCATGGACATGATGGTCTTTTGGTTGATCTCGAATCGTTTAATAACTTTGCACACTATCACTCTTCACACTATCACCCGTCGCTAAGTCCAATAGTGTAGGCGAGTGTATAGTTATCTCTGATGAGGAGTTGCCGCTGGTAAATGAGTTCAAATGACAAAATAGCACTAGCCTGAGGCTATCTAGTAAGCAATTACTATGCAAGTCTAATAGCTGCTAGTCTGAGGAGTCTAATCAATGGCTGAGTTTGATTTTAGTAGGCTGCCACCATATGTTGGGTTTTGGTCTTATCTACTTCAGCCTAAGCTAGAAGTTAGGTTGACTTTAAGAGATAATTTTAATTAGCAGTGACTACCACACAACATAACTAAGTCTGACTAGTGAGATCAACTCTTTTACTTCTTGCCAGACCTCATTTAAATAGGTTCTCCCAGCAGAGGTTTTACAATGACAAAATAGGGGCAGGATCGTGCAAACAATGAGATTATCGTAAAGTTCTATCCAATGAAACAACTACAAGTAAGATGTAACTACTGCCAATTAAGACGTGGACATGAACAGGCCACATTAACACATTGGCATGATTATCTGGTCAGTCAATCAGTGTTGATAGGTGCTAGTTCTGTTAGGCTGAACTTCACCTGCGTAACTCCCACAGCCTTATAAATATTTTATTAGCTGTTGACCAATCAAAACTTCTAGAGGACTGCCTATTCCAGAAGGTAAAGTTATCACACTTTATCTCATGTATATTCCACTGGAGCTTGTGACTTTCATGCCATGTGATTCTGGAGTATCAACATGAGCTACTGGACAGTGAGCATACAATTATGATGAGTGACTGCAATCGTCCAGACATCCACTAGCAACCATCTCTGCCTCCACTGAAACTTCCAACATCTTCTGTGACTTTGCATATGATCATGGCCTGTCACAACTAATCAAGCATAACAAAGGCAACACTCTCGACTTGGTCGTATTAAATATTCCACAGCAAATAAAGGATGCTCGAGTCAACAAACTATGCCCCAGATCACAACTGATCACTTCCCAATAAACTTCTCTGTGGGTGACCAGATGCATGCAGCTTTAAATGAAACATGTTAGGATATAAACGACTCCTCTAACACACATTAAGATCTACACAAGTACATTAAGATCTACACAAGTACATTAAGATCTATACAAGTACATTAAGATCTATACAAGTACATTAAGATCTACACAAGTACATTAAGATCTATACAAGTACATTAAGATCTATACAAGTATATTAAGATCTATCCAAGTACATTAAGATCTATACAAGTACATTAAGATCTATACAAGTACATTAAGATCTATACAAATACATTAAGATCTACACAAGTACATTAAGATCTATACAAGTACATTAAGATCTACACAAGTACATTAAGATCTATACAAGTACATTAAGATCTATACAAGTACATTAAGATCTATACAAGTACATTAAGATCTATACAAGTACATTAAGATCTGTACAAGTACATTAAGATCTATACAAATACATTAAGATCTATACAAGTACATTAAGATCTATACAAGTACATTAAGATCTATACAAGTGCATTAAGATCTACACAAGTACATTAAGATCTTAGTGAAAGAGGATAGTTCAGACATTATATATCGCAATAAAACCGGCTATAGCGAGTATGGTAAAGACTTCGCTATTCAACACATACTTCAAAGCAGTGTTCGTATCCCTACCCCCTATCCCAATGGAGGATATACCCACTCTGTTGAGCAAGTTAGTGTTGTAACTTTGAAGCAAGAAGAGGTCTATGCAGCCCTGGTGTGTCTGAACCTGATGGCATCAGCCTAAAAGTGTTAATTAAGATCCTGTGCCTTGCCTCTCCACTTGCCTGTTGAGCACACCCCTATTCCTTATGTCTCGCTCAGCTCCACCTACCTGATGAATTCAAAATGCACAAACAACACCAATTGTCAAGTCTGGAGAGGGGGGCTGCTAGTGGATGACTATAGACAAGTATCAATTGTCAAGTCTGGAGAGGGAGGCTGCTAGTGGGTGACTATAGACAAGTATCAATTGTCAAGTCTGGAGAGGGAGGCTGCTAGTGGATGACTATAGACAAGTATCAATTGTCAAGTCTGGAGAGGGAGGCTGCTAGTGGATGACTATAGACAAGTATCACTCCTCTGTTTGATCAGAAAAATTCTTGAACAACTAATTCACAAAAATATGCTGCTTCATTTTAAAAGCAATTGACCGTGATCAAGTTGGATTCCTCCCGAAACACTATCTGCAGCAACTGCTGCATCTATTGAAGAGTTGGGAAAGAAAATTGCAGAGGATGTGGTACACCTGACGTAAGAAAGGCCTTTGACAGTGTCCCACATGGAAGGCTCCTATTGAAGCTTTGTAAGGCAGCACGTATAAGGCATCTAGTTGAAAGGTCGAGATCAAGTTGATTATGGAGAAGGTTATTGTAACTTCTGGGATCTCTTCAAAGATTACCTGACTTCATGAATTCAGTGTGTGCCCACAGACAAAGAAGTTTGATGTCTGGAGTATACCAGGCAGTATTCTGGGTCCCTTCTCTTTATCCTATTCATCAACAAAATTCCACTTTTGTGTGCCAACTCTGCAAGCTACATGTTTGCCAATGGTACAAGCTGACCAAGGAAGTGAACTGCATCAATGACTGCTGTGATCCCAACAGGGTATTATATCCTCCATCGCAGAATGGAGCTTGCTATGGAAACTTCTCTTTGGCATCTCTAAATGCATCCTACGATTTAAATCGACCACACACGACATGGATTTCAAGTACACCATCAACGACATGCCACTCCCAGTCACAGATTCTCCCAAGAATCTAGGAGTTGTCAAGTTAACAGATCTATCTCGGTCCCAACACCACAGTGTGATAATTACGAAGGCATACCAACAACTGTGACTATTGAAGCTTAGATTTGGCAGAACTTCATCAAGAGAAACATTGAAAGTTCTGTATCTTACTCTTGTCAGGTCAAAGCTGACATACTGCTCACAAGTGTGTAGACCACGGTTAATCAAGGAGATCACTATGCGGAGAAGAGAGCAACAAAGTTCATCTTGAAGAATTCAATCCTGATGGACTGCTTGCTCTTCCCTTAATGATCTGGTACAAAATTGCTAACATTATGTTCTTCATCAAAGAGCTGAAGAATCCCACTGGGAGATTTAACATCAACCAGTAGACCTTATTGTTCTCCAACAACACCAGATCGTTGTCCTACACCAAGCTAAAGCACACTAGATTTAGAGCCAACTGCATTGGTCATTTCTACTTTAAAAGACTTCCCCAATTGTGGAACTCACTCTCAGCCCTTAGCCTGGACTTATCACTCACAACAGATCACTGTTAGCTGACAAACTTATTCTGGGACCACTTCAAACAGTACTTCAGATCTGAGCAACCAAGTACCATCACTTCTCTTGTCCTTGTGCAAGATGCATAACTTCCTCAACATTAATTACTCTTAAGTAACTACATGAATGGTGCCTATAAGGCTTACATGCCATCAGCAATTGTTCACATTTAAAGGCAACCACTGCATCAACCTCCACCTTGCCTTGCTGTAAAATTGTTACTAAATTATTATATATAGGTAGCTAGCTATACATCACATGACACAAGCCACACCCCTGGCACACACGCCAGCACATGAACCAGATGTGGCAAAAATACAACAAAGTTAATAATAATAATAGAAACTAAACCAACACAAAAAAATTATAATACAAATATCTCCTGCTATATATATAGCTCTTTGGACATTCTCCCACCTCGGCTCCACCACCACTTTTATTATTTTTTTTACCACTATATATTATTATTATTATTATAACCCTACCATTATTATTATTACCACTACCACTATCTATTATTATTATTATTATTATTATTATCACCAACACTACCACTATAATTATTATTATCACTACCACTATTATTATTATTATTACCACTACCATAATATTTATTATTATTATAACCCTACCTTATAACCCTACCAATGTTATTATTATTACCACTACCACTATCTATTATTTACTACCTTATAACCCTACCAATGTTATTATTATTATTACCACTACCACTATCTATTATTATTATAACCCTACCATATAACCCTACCAATGTTATTATTATTATTACCACTACCACCATCTATTATTATTATAACCCTACCTTATAACCCTACCAATGTTATTATTATTATTATTACCACTATCTATTATTATTAATATTATTATAACCCTACCTTATAACCCTACCAATGTTATTATTATTATTACCACTATCTATTATTATTAATATTATTATAACCCTACCTTATAACCCTACCAATGTTATTATTATTATTACCACTATCTATTATATACGAAGGAGCAAAAGTGTCCAAACATGTAGCATCCCACACAAGAACTCGGCCATTCCTCCAGGGAACAATGGAAGCCCCATCTGGACGCTTGTCATCTGAGCGACAGATCCCAGAGGGCTCTAGATGTGAAGGAACCTTGATGGATGCAAGTGATCGTCTAACAAGATCGTTGATATTATTATTATTGTTGTTGTTGTTTTTGTTTTTGTTGTTGTTTTTGTTGTTATTATTGTTGTTGTTGTTGTTATTATTGTTGTTGTTATTATTATTATTATTATTATCATTATCATTCACTACCACTATTATTATTACCACCACTATTATTATTATTATTACCACCACTATTATTATTATTATTACCACCACTATTATTATTATTATTATTACCACCACCACTACTGTTATTATTATTACCACCACCACTATTATTATTATTATTATCACCACCACTATTATTATTATTATCACCACCACTATTATTATTATTATTACCACCACCACTATTATTATTATTATTACCACCACTATTATTATTATTATTATTACCACCACTACTATTATTATTATTATTATCACCACCACTATTATTATTATTATTACCACCACTATTATTATTATTATCACCACCACTATTATTATTATTATTACCACCACTTTTATTATTATTATCACCACCACTATTATTATTATTATTACTACCACCACTATTATTATTATTATTACCACCACCACTATTATTATTATTATTACCACCACTATTATTATTATTATTACCACCACTATTATTATTATTATTACCACCACTATTATTATTATTATTACTATTACTTATTATTACTACCACCACTATTATTATTATTATTACCACCACTATTATTATTATTATTATTACCACCACTATTATTATTATTACCACCACCACTATTATTATTATTATTATTATTATTATTATTATTATCACCACCACTATTATTATTATTACTACCACCACTATTATTATTATTATCACCACCACTATTATTATTATTATCACCACCACCACTATTATTATTATTATTATTATTATTATTATTATTATTATTATTATTATTATTATTATTATTATTATTATTATTATTATTATTATTATTATTATTATTATTATTATTATTATTATTATTATTATTATTATTATTATTATTACTACCACCACCACTATTATTATTATTATCACCACCACCACTATTATTATTATTATTATTATTATTATTATCACCACCACTATTATTATTATTACTACCACCACCACTATTATTATTATTACCACCACCACTATTATTATTATTATTATCACCACCATTATTATTATTATTATTATTATTATTATTATTATTATTATTATTATCACCACCACTATTATTATTATTATTATTATCACCACCACTATTATTATTATTACCACCACTATTATTATTATTATTATTACCACCACTATTATTATTATTACCACCACCACTATTATTATTATTATTATTATTATTATTATTATTATCACCACCACTATTATTATTATTACTACCACCACTATTATTATTATTATCACCACCACTATTATTATTATTATCACCACCACCACTATTATTATTATTATTATTATTATTATTATTATTATTATTATTATTATTATTATTATTATTATTATTATTATTATTATTATTATTATTATTATTATTATTATTATTATTATTATTATTACTACCACCACCACTATTATTATTATTATCACCACCACCACTATTATTATTATTATTATTATTATTATTATCACCACCACTATTATTATTATTACTACCACCACCACTATTACTATTATTATTATTACCACCACCACTATTATTATTATTATTATCACCACCATTATTATTATTATTATTATTATTATTATTATTATCACCACCACTATTATTATTATTATTATTATCACCACCACTATTATTATTATTACCACCACCACTATTATTATTATTATTATTATCACCACCACTATTATTATTATCACCACCACTATTATTATTATTATTATCACCACCACTATTATTATTATTATCACCACCACTATTATTATTATTATTATCACCACCACTATTATTATTATTATTATTATTACCACCACCACTATTATTATTATTATCACCACCACTATTATTATTATTATCACCACTACTATTATTATTATTATTATCACCACTATTATTATTATTACTACCACCACCACTATTATTATTATTATTATCGCCACCACTATTATTATTATTATTATTATTATTATTATTATTATTATTATTATTATTATTATTATTATTATTATTATTATTATTATTATCACCACCACTATTATTATTATTATTATGATCACCACCACTATTATTATTATTATCACCACCACTATTATTATTATTATTATCACCACCACTATTATTATTATTATTATCACCACCACTATTATTATTATTATTATCACCACTATTATTATTATTATCACCACCACTATTATTATTATTATTATCACCACCACTATTATTATTATTATCACCACCACTATTATTATTATTATTATTATTATTATTATTACCACCACCACTATTATTATTATTATTATTACAACCACTATTATTATTATTACCACCACCACTATTATTATTATTATTACCACCACCACTATTATTATTTATTATTATTATCACCACCACTATTATTATTATTATTATTATCACCACCACTATTATTATTATTATTATCACCACCACTATTATTATTATTATTATCACCACCACTATTATTATTATTATTATCACCACTATTATTATTATTATCACCACCACTACTATTATTATTATTATCACCACCACTATTATTATTATTATCACCACCACTATTATTATTATTATTATTATTATTATTATTATTACCACCACCACTATTATTATTATTATTATTACAACCACTATTATAATTATTATCACCACCACTATTATTATTATTACCACCACCACAATTATTATTATTATCACCACCACTATTATTATTATTATTATTATTATTATTATTATTATTATTATTATTATCACCACCACTATTATTATTATTATTATCACCACCAATATTATTATTATTATTATTACCACCACCACTATTATTGTTATAATAACCTTCTCAATAAACAACTTGAATTGTATTCTCTCGACCTTTCGTCTAGATGCTCCAGCCTTCATCAGGAATACGGATGAAGGCCAGACCATCTTGTCTAAATGTAAGAGAGAATACAATTTCAAGTTGTTTATTGAGAAGGTTATTGTAAATGTTATATATTTGCCAATGATGATGTCATCATGTGGTACCAATGTCAAGTGAGTGCCTGCAATGTTGATATGCAAATGCTGCTGAAGGGAAGGAGGGCAATCTCTGGTGAGTGCTTCAAGCAGGGTCTGCTCTCTGTGTGTGAGGGGCAGCCTAAAAGAACTTCATAGTACAGGAATGCAACAAGATCCCTAGAATTACATCACATGACATCATAAGCATTGTTAGATCGCATTGCTCTAACTAATGCCCTAACCCTAGCTGCTGTTTTAGCCTTACTCCAACCTTCAGCTGGCAGAAGCCCTAATGCTGCTGATCTGTGCAGTATTGATGAGTATTATATTGTGGAGAGAAATGAGAAAGATTGCACAACAACAAGTGGGGTCAGTGTAATTAGGAAGGGTGGACGTGAAAGATATCAGCCAGAAATTTAAACTTGGAGATATTGAAACTAACTAATGAGAGCATAATACTATACCTACCCATTGAAGGCATACTAACCAATGAAGGCATAATACTGTATCTAACCAATGAACCAATGAAGGCATAATACTCTAACTAACCTGAAGGCATAATACTGAAACTAACCAATGAAGGCATAATACTGTAACTAACCAATGAAGGCATACTGTAACTAACCAATGAAGGCATAATACAATACTTTAACTAACCAATGAAGGCATAATACTCTAACTAACCAATGAAGGCCTAATACAGTAACTAACCAATGAAGGCATAATACTGTAACTAACCAATGAAGGCATAATATACTGTAACTAACCAATGAAGGCATAATACTGTAACTAACCAATGAAGGCATAATACTGTAACTAATCAATGAAGGCATAATACTGTAACTAACCAATGAAGGCATAATACTGTAACTAACCAGTGAAGGCATAATACTCTAACCAATGAAGGCATAATACTGTAACTAACCAATGAAGGCATAATACTGTAACTAACCACCAATGAAAGCATAATACATAATACGTAACTAACCAGTGAAGGCATAATACTGTAACTAACCATGAAGGCATAATACTGTAACTAACCACCAATGAAAGCATAATACATAATACTGTAACTAACCAGTGAAGGCATAATACTGTAACTAACCAATGAAGGCATAATACTGTAACTAACCAATGAAGATAATACTGTAACTAACCAATGAAGGCATAATATACTGTAACTAATCAATGAAGGCATAATACTGTAACTAACCAATGAAGGCATAAAACTGTAACTGGCATAATACTGAAACTAACCAATTGGGGCCTACTGTAACTCGGATATTTTAAATCTTTGTCTTCATTGTTTTACAAGTGTTTTAGTGCACTGAATATTAACATTGTGATTTATCTCTCTTGTCAATATAATGCTGATAAATCTATTGACTACATGTTCAACTTAAACTCATGAAATCCTTAATGACCTGAAGTACTCTTCCTTTTCTCTTGGCAAGGAATATACATGGCTCACCAAAGGAGCTTTTATTAAGCTATTTCAAGCTCAGCATAATTTTGCATCACATTAAATCAGACAAAATATTCATTGAGCTTACAATAGATATTCAGTTACTATATTATGTACAACTCTTGATAATCAATTCTCTCACTTGACATTTCGGCTGGATGACTGTGAAGAGTGAGGACTGAATAGTCAGGGTGTGCACTAGATGGACTAGCAAGGTTAGTCAGCCTTGGTTTCTTCACAATCTCTCCATTACCAAGTCAGCTCCACAGGAAGACCAACCATTGTTGGGCTCTTTGGGGATGTAGTTGCATGTGCCCACAAGATTAGGGAATTATCAAGTAGCCCTTACAGATTGGTTCGTTAATCCTTCTGCATTGTTGTGCTGTTTCAAGTTAGGATTCTTGCCCTTGACCTGTTGGGAGCAACATCTTCGTCTTCCAAACCCACTGCCATCTTTCTCTCCCCCTCCCGATCCAGTGGAACTCCATGTGATGATCAGTGCCACGGAGCTTACTTGAACTCAACATTTCTAGCATGAACCAACGTGGAATTCTACAAGTGGGAAGCAATCATCTCACTATGTACAAACTGTATGAAGATGCTTCCATTGGGAAAGGTATTCCTGTCAATGTTGAAATGCAGGAGAATAAGTGAATGGAGAAAGGAAATGCTGTTTATCACATCATAATGGGTCACTTACTTCATCCAAAATTGATTATTAAAAAATTTCCTTCCCCCCCCCCCCCCCCCCAACTGTCTTGGTTTAAAACATTGGCACTTGCATTTAATGAAGAATACCAGTCTAGCCAGATGTGTGTTGTTGCTGCACATCATCTCTACATTATACTTTACTTTACTATGAAGGCATCAAGCGCTTGCCTTGAATTATTTACCTTTAATAGTTGTCGCCCTCAGAGAGCAGGCCCAGCTTCTAGCCTCACCCACAGAGAACATGTCCTGTTTCTATCCATTCCCTGAGCTTCTAGCCTCACATTCATGGAGTATTTCCTACTTCTAGCCTCACCCACAGAGAGCAGGCCTGCTTCTAACCGAGAGCAAGCCCTGCTTCTGGCCTCAACCACAGAGAGCAGGCCAGAGCATGTACCATCTCTACGCTACATAACCACAGACGACATGTTGGACAGAGTAGCTCATGGTTCTGCCATATGTATACCCAGTTCTCCTCGGTTCTGTAAATGTAGCTGTATGTACTACCCCAGAAGAGATCAGAACCTTTAGCTCGGACATCTTGACCATTTCTTGTTTTACAGTTTTGAGAAGTTTTCCTGCAGTGCTGCTGAGCCACCATCAATGATGCTCTACATGTCACTGTACCTGCAGCATGCTCTACATGTCACTGTGCCTGCAGCATGCTCTACATGTCACTGTGCCTGCAGCATGGTTTACATGTCACTGTGCTTGCAGCATGGTCTACATGTCACTGTGCCTGCAGCATGCTCTACATGTCACCATGCCTGCAGCATGCTCTACATGTCACTGTGCTTGCAGCATGGTCTACATGTCACTGTGCCTGCAGCATGGTCTACATGTCACTGTGCCTGCAGCATGCTCTACATGTCACTGTGCCTGCAGCATGGTCTACATGTCACTGTGCCTGCAGCATGGTCTACATGTCACTGTGCCTGCAGCATGCTCTACATGTCACTATGCCTGCAGCATGCTCTACATGTCACTGTGCTTGCAGCATGGTCTACATGTCACTGTGCCTGCAGCATGCTCTACATGTCACTGTGTCTGCAGTATGGTCTACATGTCACTGTGCCTGCAGCATGGTTTACATGTCACTGTGCCTGCAGCATGGTCTACATGTCACTGTGCTTGCAGCATGCTCTACATGTCTCTGTGCCTGCAGCATGCTCTACATGTCACTGTGCCTGCAGCATGCTCTACATGTCACTGTGCCTGCAGCATGGTCTACATGTCACTGTGCCTGCAGCATGGTCTACATGTCACTGTGCCTGCAGCATGGTCTACATGTCACTGTGTCTGCAGCATGGTCTACATATCACTGTGCCTGCAGCATGCTCTACATGTCAGTGCCTGCAGCATGGTCTACATGTCACTGTGCCTGCAGCATGGTCTACATGTCACTGTGCCTGCAGCATGCTCTACATGTCACTGTGCCTGCAGCATGGTCTACATGTCACTGTGCTTGCAGTATGGTCTACATGTCACTGTGCCTGCAGCATGCTCTACATGTCACTGTGCCTGCAGCATGGTCTACATGTCACTGTGCCTGCAGCATGGTCTACATGTCACTGCCTGCAGCATGGTCTACATGTCAGTGCCTGCAGCATGCTCTACATGTCACTGTGCTTGCAGCATGGTCTACATATCACTGTGCTTGCAGCATGCTCTACATGTCACTATGCCTGCTGCATGTTCTACATGTCACTGTGCTTGCAGCATGCTCTGCATGTCACCGTTCATTTTTCCTGCTCACAGCCGTGTGGGTAACCTTGGACATAACTCGCACCCAAACCATGCCTCCCTGGAGAGTGAACACTACTGGCCACCTCCGAGGGCAAACACCAGTCCACAGAACACTAGATGGTCAACACAGAGCACTAGATGGTCAACACAGAGCACTAGATGGTCAACACAGAGCACTAGATGGTCAACACAGAGCACTAGATGGTCAACACAGAGCACTAGATGGTCAACACAGAGCACTAGATGGTCAACACAGAGCACTAGATGGTCAACACAGAGCACTAGATGGTCAACACAGAGCACTAGATGGTCAACACAGAGCACTAGATGGTCAACACAGAGCACTAGATGGTCAACACAGAGCACTAGATGGTCAACACAGAGCACTAGATGGTCAACACAGAGCACTAGATGGTCAACACAGAGCACTAGATGGTCAACACAGAGCACTAGATGGTCAACACAGAGCACTAGATGGTCAACACAGAGCACTAGATGGTCAACACAGAGCACTAGATGGTCAACACAGAGCACTATTAGTATATGGTCAACACAGAGCACTAGATGGTCAACACAGAACACTGGGTGGTCAACACAGAGCACTAGATGGTCAACACAGAACACTAGATGGTCAACACAGAGCACTAGATGGTCAACAGACCTCTACTGCACAAATATTAAAAATACTCTGGCACTGTGTGACAATTGTACTACTCAATTTCAAATGTAACATTGTATTTTAGCCTGTCCTACTTCCTCTCGAATCAAAATTCAGATTCTCTGAACTGAATGCATCGCAAGTGATCTCCTTAAAACACAATTCTTGCAAGAATATAAAACAGTACAACAAAATCTTTGAAAAACCACATCATCACATCGGCACGCAAAGGTGCTTATTAACGACAAAACAAAACTCATTTATGAATCTGGTAAAGGGTCAGCTATGTTTATGATGGGCACGTGCTTATTGTTTTCCTACTGCTTCCAACATGTTTGTTTTAAAAACTATAATTTTCTGGGACCTCAATGAGAGAGGGAGGGAGGGAGCTAGGTGCAGAGGATGTGTTAATACAAATATCATTAACCATTGATACATATAAATGAGTCTTAAACACGATGACATCTCACATAAATATTACAGCTAAGATGAAGCCATCAACAGACTGGAAGGTGTGGGTCCCTCTAGCGTTGGGTGCTTCAAAATTTGGTATTCTTGACACCATCTACAGTATCATGCCCCCCTTCAAACTGTGGGTGGGAGACGGAGGTGAGGCTGATGGGAGGAGTGACAACAGGAATGGTAGCGTTGTAGTGCAGCATGGCCCAGCTCCTCAGTCCCTCCTCCTCATCCTCCACCTCCTTCATAGGTAGCACCTCCTCGCACATGGCGGTAAAGCTCTCCTTGAAGTGCACGCGTGAGGTGGCGTGGGAGAGGGCCATGAGGGACACGCCATCCTCGGGGTTGATGCTCGCGTCCGTATGCTGCTTCTTTACCAATGAGTGGAACCGGGCCGCTGCCTTCAGGGCCGTCTTGTTCACCTTCAGCCGGATGACATCTCGATGAAGCTCCACCTCAATAGGGTGGGACTCCTGCAACAAAACAACATAATTGTCACCATAAACACCCACCACCCTCATACAAACATCATCACCATCCTCCCCAACCACTATCCCAATCCACCATGCATCACCAACCTATCCAACCACCATCACTACACACACCAGCAACACCTTCACCACAACCTTAATGACCTTTTCAACAATCAACATAAAATTGGTTCCTAGATGTTTTGGCTCATTCTCACTCTAGATAGTGCTCAGCCATCAGGAATAATGAGATGTTCTAACTCTAGTGCTCAGCCATCAGGAATAATGAGATCTAGTGCTCAGCCATCAGGAATGAGATGCTCTAACTCTAGTGCTCAGCCATCAGGAATAATGAGATGTTCTAACTCTAGTGCTCAGCCATCAGGAATAATGAGATGTTCTAACTCTAGTACTCAGCCATCAGGAATAATGAGATGCTCTAACTCTAGTGCTCAGCCATCAGGAATAATGAGATGTTCTAACTCTAGTGCTCAGCCATCAGGAATAATGAGATGCTCTAACTCTAGTGCTCAGCCATCAGGAATAATGAGATGTTCTAACTCTAGTGCTCAGCCATCAGGAATAATGAGATGTTCTAACTCTAGTGCTCAGCCATCAGGAATAATGAGATGTTCTAACTCTAGTGCTCAGCCATCAGGAATAATGAGATGCTCTAACTCTAGTGCTCAGCCATCAGGAATAATGAGATCTAGTGCTCAGCCATCAGGAATAATGAGATGCTCTAACTCTAGTGCTCAGCCATCAGGAATAATGAGATGTTCTAACTCTAGTGCTCAGCCATCAGGAATAATGAGATGTTCTAACTCTAGTGCTCAGCCATCAGGAATAATGAGATGCTCTAACTCTAGTGCTCAGCCATCAGGAATAATGAGATGTTCTAACTCTAGTGCTCAGCCATCAGGAATAATGAGATGTTCTAACTCTAGTGCTCAGCCATCAGGAATAATGAGATGCTCTAACTCTAGTGCTCAGCCATCAGGAATAATGAGATGTTCTAACTCTAGTGCTCAGCCATCAGGAATAATGAGATGCTCTAACTCTAGTGCTCAGCCATCAGGAATAATGAGATGTTCTAACTCTAGTGCTCAGCCATCAGGAATAATGAGATGTTCTAACTCTAGTGCTCAGCCATCAGGAATAATGAGATGTTCTAACTCTAGTGCTCAGCCATCAGGAATAATGAGATGCTCTAACTCTAGTGCTCAGCCATCAGGAATAATGAGATGCTCTAACTCTAGTGCTCAGCCATCAGGAATAATGAGATGCTCTAACTCTAGTGCTCAGCCATCAGGAATAATGAGATGCTAACTCTAGTGCTCATCCATCAGGAATAATGAGATGTTCTAACTCTAGTGCTCAGCCATCAGGAATAATGAGATGCTCTAACTCTAGTGCTCAGCCATCAGGAATAATGAGATGTTCTAACTCTAGTGCTCATCCATCAGGAATAATGAGATGTTCTAACTCTAGTGCTCAGCCATCAGGAATAATGAGATGTTCTAACTCTAGTGCTCAGCCATCAGGAATAATGAGATGCTCTAACTCTAGTGCTCAGCCATCAGGAATAATGAAATGTTCTAACTCTAGTGCTCAGCCATCAGGAATAATGAGATGCTCTAACTCTAGTGCTCAGCCATCAGGAATAATGAGATGCTCTAACTCTAGTACTCAGCCATCAGGAATAATGAGATGTTCTAACTCTAGTGCTCAGCCATCAGGAATAATGAGATGTTCTAACTCTAGTGCTCAGCCATCAGGAATAATGAGATGCTCTAACTCTAGTGCTCAGCCATCAGGAATAATGAGATGCTCTAACTCTAGTGCTCAGCCATCAGGAATAATGAGATGCTCTAACTCTAGTGCTCAGCCATCAGGAATAATGAGATGCTCTAACTCTAGTGCTCAGCCATCAGGAATAATGAGATGCTCTAACTCTAGTGCTCAGCCATCAGGAATAATGAGATGTTCTAACTCTAGGCTAAACCATCAGGAATAATGAGATGCTCTAACTCTAGTGCTCAGCCATCAGGAATAATGAGATGTTCTAACTCTAGTGCTCAGCCATCAGGAATAATGAGATGCTCTAACTCTAGTGCTCAGCCATCAGCAATAATGAGATGCTCTAACTCTAGTGCTCAGCCATCAGGAATAATGAGATGTTCTAACTCTAGTGCTCAGCCATCAGGAATAATGAGATGCTCTAACTCTAGTGCTCAGCCATCAGGAATAATGAGATGTTCTAACTCTAGTGCTCAGCCATCAGGAATAATGAGATGCTCTAACTCTAGTGCTCAGCCATCAGGAATAATGAGATGCTCTAACTCTAGTGCTCAGCCATCAGGAATAATGAGATGTTCTAACTCTAGTGCTCAGCCATCAGGAATAATGAGATGTTCTAACTCTAGTGCTCAGCCATCAGGAATAATGAGATGCTCTAACTCTAGTGCTCAGCCATCAGGAATAATGAGATGCTCTAACTCTAGTGCTCAGCCATCAGGAATAATGAGATGTTCTAACTCTAGTGCTCAGCCATCAGGAATAATGAGATGTTCTAACTCTAGTGCTCAGCCATCAGGAATAATGAGATGCTCTAACTCTAGTGCTCAGCCATCAGGAATAATGAGATGCTCTAACTCTAGTGCTCAGCCATCAGGAATAATGAGATGCTCTAACTCTAGTGCTAAGCCATCAGGAATAATGAGATGTTCTAACTCTAGTGCTCAGTCATCAGGAATAATGAGATGCTCTAACTCTAGTGCTCAGTCATCAGGAATAATGAGATGCTCTAACTCTAGTGCTCAGCCATCAGGAATAATGAGATGCTCTAACTCTAGTGCTCAGCCATCAGGAATAATGAGATGTTCTAACTCTAGTGCTCAGCCATCAGGAATAATGAGATGCTCTAACTCTAGTGCTCAGCCATCAGGAATAATGAGATGCTCTAACTCTAGTGCTCAGCCATCAGGAATAATGAGATGCTCTAACTCTAGTGCTCAGCCATCAGGAATAATGAAATGCTCTAACTCTAGTGCTCAGCCATCAGGAATAATGAGATGCTCTAACTCTAGTGCTCAGCCATCAGGAATAATGAGATGTTCTAACTCTAGTGCTCAGCCATCAGGAATAATGAGATGTTCTAACTCTAGTGCTCAGCCATCAGGAATAATGAGATGCTCTAACTCTAGTGCTCAGCCATCAGGAATAATGAGATGCTCTAACTCTAGTGCTCAGCCATCAGGAATAATGAGATGCTCTAACTCTAGTGCTCAGCCATCAGGAATAATGAGATGTTCTAACTCTAGTGCTCAGCCATCAGGAATAATGAGATGCTCTAACTCTAGTGCTCAGCCATCAGGAATAATGAGATGCTCTAACTCTAGTGCTCAGCCATCAGGAATAATGAGATGCTCTAACTCTAGTGCTCAGCCATCAGGAATAATGAGATGCTCTAACTCTAGTGCTCAGCCATCAGGAATAATGAGATGCTCTAACTCTAGTGCTCAGCCATCAGGAATAATGAGATGTTCTAACTCTAGTGCTCATCCATCAGGAATAATGAGATGTTCTAACTCTAGTGCTCAGCCATCAGGAATAATGAGATGCTCTAACTCTAGTGCTCAGCCATCAGGAATAATGAGATGCAAAGACTCGTGTGAGGTTGATACATGCTGTAGCTGTCTACCGTGTGGTGCTAACTACACCCTAGACCACATCTGATGCGCAGGATAGCAGTGAAGGGAGGCGTATAAAATGCTCGTATATATATATAATTAATGATCTCCTTTCATAGGTGGAGGGCCTACGACAGGAAGAACAGGGCCTTTATGAAGAATGGTCGCCTGCAAGCCTTCATCAACCTTTCCTCTGCAAGTGCATTGAAAGGCAGAAAGGACATTCGTAGCTCTCGTGGGATATTCATAGCTCTTGTGGGATATTCATAGCTCTTGCTGGGATATTCATAGCTCTTGCTGGGATATTCATAGCTCTTGCTGGGATATTCATAGCTCTTGCTGGGATATTCATAGCTCTTGCTGGGATATTCATAGCTCTTGCTGGGATATTCATCGCTCTTGCTCTAGTAAACCATTTACACACTATTTCCGTGTTTGTCACCTCGACATACTCTGCCCTCGTGTTCCCCCAGCTTCCCATCGTTCTTGATGTCAGCCTTTCCTTAACAATTCTCTGGAGTTGAGTCTTGCCCACACCAAGCTCTTCTGCTTCACTACCACAGGACCCGCCATCATCAACTCTTTCTTACTAAGTCAATTATTATCTCTTTCTAGACCTCTTTCAGCTCTCAGCATGGTGAGGGTGCACAACAGCTCTTAGCATGGTGAGGGTGCACAACAGCTCTTAGCATGGTGAGGGTGCACAACAGCTCTTAGCATGGTGAGGGAGCACAATGTTCAGCTCTTAGCATGGTGAGGGTGCACAACAGCTCTTAGAGGGTGCACAACAGCTCTTAGCATGGTGAGGGTGCACAACAGCTCTTAGCTCGGTGAGGGTGCACAACAGCTCTTAGCATGGTGAGGGTGCACAACAGCTCTTAGCATGGTGAGGGTGCACAACAGCTCTTAGCATGGTGAGGGTGCACAACAGCTCTTAGCATGGTGAGGGTGCACAACAGCTCTTAGCATGGTGAGGGTGCACAACAGCTCTTAGCATGGTGAGGGTGCACAACAGCTCTTAGGGAGCACAACAGCTCTTAGCATGGTGAGGGTGCACAACAGCTCTTAGCATGGTGAGGGTGCACAACAGCTCTTAGCATGGTGAGGGTGCACAACAGCTCTTAGCATGGTGAGGGTGCACAACAGCTCTTAGCATGGTGAGGGTGCACAACAGCTCTTAGCTTGGTGAGGGTGCACAACAGCTCTTAGCATGGTGAGGGTGCACAACAGCTCTTAGCATGGTGAGGGTGCACAACAGCTCTTAGCATGGTGAGGGTGCACAACAGCTCTTAGCATGGTGAGGGTGCACAACAGCTCTTAGCATGGTGAGGGTGCACAACAGCTCTTAGCATGGTGAGGGTGCACAACAGCTCTTAGCATGGTGAGGGTGCACAACAGCTCTTAGCATGGTGAGGGTGCACAACAGCTCTTAGCATGGTGAGGGAGTACAACAGCTCTTAGCATGGTGAGGGTGCACAACAGCTCTTAGCATGGTGAGGGTGCACAACAGCTCTTAGCATGGTGAGGGTGCACAACAGCTCTTAGCATGGTGAGGGTGCACAACAGCTCTTAGCATGGTGAGGGTGCACAACAGCTCTTAGGGAGCACAACAGCTCTTAGCATGGTGAGGGTGCACAACAGCTCTTAGAGGGAGCACAACAGCTCTTAGCATGGTGAGGGTGCACAACAGCTCTTAGAGGGAGCACAACAGCTCTTAGCATGGTGAGGGTGCCTGGTGATGCCAGTGGGTTGTGCCACATGAGGCTGGGGGTATCTGCTTTTGTATTTGTCTTTCTACTTGGAAATTAAAGATGGAGACTATCAGGGACACTGCAATGATTAGCATTGGTCACTTCCTGCCACACCCAGGCTGCACCAACCCTTCGGCCTGGGCTCCCTCCCCCTGGCGCTACCAAGACAAGAATGTGTGCAGCATGCAGAAAGACCTGGCTCACCTTCAGAGAGCCATCCATCTGCACAGTCATGTCGTGGGGCAGCGACCGGTAGGGCTTGATGCTATCAGGCATGGGCTCCTGGGAAAACAAACCAGACATCTTTACCATGGTTACAAATACCAACCTTAGTAACCTAACAAAAGTCCCATGTACGTACCTATCAATATAATAGTAGTAGTAGCACGCCATGGACTATGCACCATGGACCATGGACTATGTTTAAGTAGCATGCCATGGACTATGATATTAGTAGCACGCCATAGACTATGTTTAAGTAGCACGCCATGGACTATGTTTAAGTAGCACGCCATGGACTATGACAGTAGTAGCATGCCATGGACATGATATTAATAGCACGTCATGAACCATGATAGCAATGATAGTAGCACGGTCTGCTCATAAGTCCTACTGTATGAATGGTATGACTATGAGGCAACTCTGAACCGACCACTGAATTGTGTGTGGTGTAATAGAGCCAACTGGAACAACAAGTTACCCTGAGGATCTTGTCGTGGTTGCTCTGAATGTCCAAGATCAGTGTGTCCATCTCTCCATCAATCTCTTTCAACTCCGGCTTACGGTTCTGTAGGGGGGGGGAGGATTACTGCCTTGTTCCCAGGGGAAGTGCCTCGTAGACAAATATCCCCAGCCTCATCAATGCCCACAAATCACATTAGCTCAAGCTAGAGAATACTCTTCTAATGAGTGTCAGCCCTAGTCATTACTACAACACGCACACACTCACAGACACACACACACACACACACTCTCTCACACACACACACACACACCTTGATGTCCTTGATGTGTCTGCGCTGCTTATAGTAGAAGAAGTAGTAGATGAGACTGGTGACCACCAGTGCCACAATGGTAAGTATTACTAGCACGGGCACTGCTATTGCTACAGCAGTCCTGTCCGCAACTACATCTGATACACGCACACACATACACACCACTCATCATATCTCTACCATTATTTAAACATGTTACATGTGTACTGGAACTAGCTGATGTACCTGGCTCCACCCAGCACTAGCTGACGTTCCTGTGCTCCACCCAGCACTAGCTGACGTTCCTGGCTCCACCCAGCACTAGCTGACGTTCCTGTGCTCCACCCAGCACTAGCTGACGTTCCTGGCTCCACCTAGCACTAGCTGACGTTCCTGGCTCCACCCAGCACTAGCTGACGTTCCTGGCTCCACCTAGCACTAGCTGACGTTCCTGGCTCCACCCAGCACTAGCTGATGTACCTGGCTCCACCCAGCACTAGCTGACGTACCTGGCTCCACCCAGCACTAGCTGACGTACCTGGCTCCACCCAGCACTAGCTGATGTACCTGACTCCACCCAGCACTAGCTGACGTACCTGGCTCCACCCAGCACTAGCTGACGTTCCTGGCTCCACCTAGCACTAGCTGACGTTCCTGGCTCCACCCAGCACTAGCTGATGTACCTGGCTCCACCCAGCACTAGCTGACGTACCTGGCTCCACCCAGCACTAGCTGACGTACCTGGCTCCACCCAGCACTAGCTGATGTACCTGACTCCACCCAGCACTAGCTGACGTACCTGGCTCCACCCAGCACTAGCTGACGTACCTGACTCCACCCAGCACTAGCTGACGTTCCTGGCTCCACCCAGCACTAGCTGACATTCCTGGCTCCACCCAGCACTAGCTGACGTTCCTGGCTCCACCCAGCACTAGCTGACGTTCCTGGCTCCACCCAGCACTAGCTGACGTTCCTGGCTCCACCCAGCACTAGCTGACCTGGTTCCACCCAGCACTAGCTGACGTACCTGGCTCCACCCAGCACTAGCTGACGTACCTGACTCCACCCAGCACTAGCTGACGTTCCTGGCTCCACCCAGCACTAGCTGACGTTCCTGGCTCCACCCAGCACTAGCTGACCTGGCTCCACCCAGCACTAGCTGACGTTCCTGGCTCCACCCAGCACTAGCTGACGTTCCTGGCTCCACCCATGACTAGCTAACGTATACTGGGTATAAAATATCTGATGTGGGGTCAGCATACACCAAATGTTAGGTCCTCCACCTAGTCCACCAGTAGTTCTAGTTGGTACATACCTCTTTGTACAGAACAGCCAGTGCGCTGTGTGAAGTCCTCCTCTGTCTCGAGCACCTGCTCCCCCACAGGCAAGACTACTGTCCCCTGACTCATGCCATCTAACTCTAGATCCATCACGGACAGCTCCATGTAGCCATTACGCTGGTTGACACTGGCAGTGCAGAGTTCACCTCGCAGGCCAGAACGCTTCACCACAAACTTCTCAAGTGACGTAGAACTTCCATTCTGGTTGACCTGGAATTGGAACACGCAGCCTTCTGCAACAGACCCACTGGCAAAGGAGCAGCTGAGGAATATGCTGTTCTCGAAAAACACAACCAGTGCTGTCTGCACGTCAGTAGTATCTGCAGGAAGGCAAGCAAGGGGAGAACCATCACAAAACATGGCAGTGGTCAGCTCTTCAGGGGGGTGGTGGTTGAAGCACATAATACATAATGCACCCAATTATTTATGAAGTCATGTGAGGAGGCGATAATTATCTTATGAAGTCATGTCGTTAGGGGATAATTACCTTACTAAGTCATGTGATGAGATGATGATGATCTTATAGTCATGTGATTAGGAATCTTCCACATGGCTCTAGGGCTCTTATCAGGTAGGTGCTGCTCCATGCCAGCTAGCCTAGCAATGACAGGTAAGTGCTGCTCCATGCCAGCTAGCCTAGTAATGACAGGTAAGTGCTGCTCCATGCCAGCTAGCCTAGTAATGACAGGTAAGTGCTGCTCCATGCCAGCTAGCCTAGTAATGACAGGTAAGTGCTGCTCCATGCCAGCTAGCCTAGTAATGACAGGTAAGTGCTGCTCCATGCCAGCTAGTCTAGTAATGACAGGTAAGTGCTGCTCCATGCCAGCTCCAATAACTGGTCAGCATATTAAAAATATATATTATATACTAAGGCAACACAGAGAGCCCAGGACTTTGCTGGGTTCTGGGTGGAGTGTATGTATGTGGGAGTGCTGAGAGAGAGATGCACAAAGATGGGGTCATCATAGAGCCAAGCACGCTGATGCGGGGGGGGGGCTCTCATCCTGCACCCCGCTGATGTTGGGGGGCTCTCATCCTGTACCCCGCTGATGTTGGGGGGCTCTCATCCTGCACCACGCTGATGTTGGGGGGCTCTCATCTTGCACACCGCTGATGTTGGGGGGCTCTCATCCTGCACCCCGCTGATGTTGGGGGGCTCTCATCCTGCACCCCACTGATGTTGGGGGGCTCTCATCCTGCACCCCGCTGATGTTGGGGGGCTCTCATCCTGCACCACGCTGATGTTGGGGGGCTCTCATCCTGCACCCGCTGATGTTGGGGGGCTCTCATCCTGCACCCCGCTGATGTTGGGGGGCTCTCATCCTGCACCACGCTGATGTTGGGGGGCTCTCATCCTGCACCCGCTGATGTTGGGGGGCTCTCATCCTGCACCCCGCTGATGTTGGGGGGCTCTCATCCTGCACCACGCTGATGTTGGGGGGCTCTCATCCTGCACCCGCTGATGTTGGGGGGCTCTCATCCTGCACCCCGCTGATGTTGGGGGGCTCTCATCCTGCACCCCGCTGATGTTGGGGGGCTCTCATCCTGCACCACGCTGATGTTGGGGGGCTCTCATCCTGCACCCAGCTGATGTTGGGGGGCTCTCATCCTGCACCCCGCTGATGTTGGGGGGCTCTCATCCTGCACCACGCTGATGTTGGGGGGCTCTCATCCTGCACCCCACTGATGTTGGGGGGCTCTCATCCTGCACCCCGCTGATGTTGGGGGGCTCTCATCCTGCACCACGCTGATGTTGGGGGGCTCTCATCCTGCACCCGCTGATGTTGGGGGGCTCTCATCCTGCACCACGCTGATGTTGGGGGGCTCTCATCCTGCACCCGCTGATGTTGGGGGGCTCTCATCCTGCACCCCGCTGATGTTGGGGGGCTCTCATCCTGCACCCCGCTGATGTTGGGGGGCTCTCATCCTGCACCACGCTGATGTTGGGGGGCTCTCATCCTGCACCCCGCTGATGTTGGGGGGCTCTCATCCTGCACCCCACTGATGTTGGGGGGCTCTCATCCTGCACCCCGCTGATGTTGGGGGGCTCTCATCCTGCACCCCGCTGATGTTGGGGGGCTCTCATCCTGCACCCCGCTGATGTTGGGGGGCTCTCATCCTGCACCCCGCTGATGTTGGGGGGCTCTCATCCTGCACCCCGCTGATGTTGGGGGGCTCTCATCCTGCACCCTGCTGATGTTGGGGGGCTCATCCCATGCATGCTCAGCAGTTTTGTGAGCCAGGCTACTCAACATGAATTGGCAAATGGAGCACCTCAAGAGAGAGAGATAGAGGTTTGTCCTCGGTCTTTGTTTATGGAGTGACAGAGAAGGGGCGTGGATAGAGAATGGCAGCTTCTTGCACTGCAAGGGAACAGCCTAGAGCTGGGAAGCATCGGTGCACTCCGTCAAGTGAGGTGCAGCACAAGCCTGGTGTTCCTCACCAACACAATAGCAGACAGGCAAAGCTGTTGTTTGGGACGTCGCCTCAAGGGAAGGTTCTGCCCCTGCTTGGATATCCTACATTAGTCCTAGTGTAAAAGTACACTCTGCAAAGTTCGAGCTTCCTAGCTTCAAAACTGTGGGATCAATTCCCAGACAAATTTAGCACTGAAGAGCAGGTCTCTGTACAAGTATACACAGCCACATACTATAGATAGCTACACAGCCATAGCAATTATATTCCCAAGACAGAACTAATTATATACATGCAGAGACATAGCATGTATACAGACACACCATCCCCTACATGCACACATAATTATATGTGCAGAGGCATAGCTAAACCAAAGGCAGATTCAGCCACCTCCCCTTTCAGTGAATGGGTGTGGCATTCATGTGCCCTCATAATTAAAACATTAATGGCACACAGTTATGGCTAACAAGCAATCTTCCATGAGCTCTCATCAAGTCTGACAGCTTAAGCCTTTAAAACACAATAACTAGCAGCTGCAACATACTGTACAGCAATGGGGGGGGGGGGGGGGGGGGGGGGGGACATGCCAGCTGGCTCATGTCTACTGCTGGAGCTTGTCTACTGTACAGCCTTGAAACATCAAAAGACACTCTTTGTTCTGGGATTGAGAAAGGTCAAGGATAGTGAAGTTAATACTCCAGTGCCACATTCTGACTCACAAAGTTTAGCTCTCGAGTGAGTCCTCTGCCCAGGACCAGTTGAGGTGTACCTTCAAGTGCAGCTAATTAGAGGAGAGTAAAACGCTCACTCCATGTTAATAATTATTGTGTGTCCTACTTTGTGTGATATTGCTAGCTTTCCTGGGCAGTCAAAAGGTAGAGGACATTAGTAACCTTCAACTAATCCAGAGCAGGACTCCAGAAACATCTCTCATAATTATATACATTGATACAGACAGGAGGAAGCTTAAAGCTTACATATGTATTTCAACTGTGAATGAGTTTACCCCTCTAGCATATGCACATGATGATGTAATACAGTATTTCCTCTAAACACCCCCTCCATTAGTAACCATCTACTCTAGCTCAGTCTCAGTTGGTTATAGTCACACCCCTCCAATTGTAACCTGAAGGCAAATAGCAAATAAGACACACCCAAATAGTTGGTTTATAAACTGAGAACTGAAGACAACAGAGGGAGGGGGGCAAATATTCTCCAGCTGGGACCACTTCCTGGGCGGGTTCCTCAACCATTGAGCATGGACACCCAAACAATTAGAAGTGCTCCAAACAGGCACTTGTACTCCTTCAACTGCAGTTAATAGCAACCAACCTTCAAACCCTTTTAATTGTCATCCCTGGATGGAAGGGAATAGTAACCGTGACTCCTATTAGAATATATACTGCACATTCTTTAACCCTTTCTACTGCTGGATTTGCGCAGCTCTTGTTTAATCAATTCTACATCATATTTTCAATGAGGTGTGCACAAATGTCCCTAGCAACCATAGTTGGTGCTGCATGAGTGCACAAATTCCCCTAGCAACCATGGTTGCTTCTGCAGGAGTGCACAAATGTCCCTAGCAACCTGGTTGGTGCTACAGGAGTGCACAAATGTCCCTAGCAACCATGGTTGCTGTGCAGGAGTGCACAAATGTCCCTAGCAACCATGGTTGCTGTGCAGGAGTGCACACATGTCCCTAGCAACCATGGTTGGTGCTGCAGGAGTGCACAAATGTCCCTAGCAACCATGGTTGCTGTGCAGGAGTGCACAAATGTCCCTAGCAACCAGGGCCACGGTTTCATTTAGGTGGGCAGGGGCGGCTGCCCCCCTTGGAACCTCCCCCCCCCCCCCCCCCCCCCACCCCCTAGGAAATTGTAGTATTAAAATTCATTATTGATGTTGATAAGTGCTTGACAAAGTGCATGAGCAGTGAGAATATGAGTCTGAGCTGGTAAATCTCTCCCCAACTGTCCAATGAGAGTTTGAATTGAACTGTCTCCAAATAAACTAAAAGGTAGCTCATGAGTAGAGAGGCTGGGCACTTTCTTTGGATCAAAAATACTGAATGCTGATAACACATCTTTTGAGGAGGATCTAAACCCGGCTGGATATGTTATCTTTGATGAGTCTGATAAAAGGCTTGCCCACTCTTTCTTGAAAAGAGCATGTATCTAAATGAGTGACTTCAATACCTGTTTCTGCTTTTAACTCTTCTCTTGCATCTTGTAGCTGTAAAACCCAATTTGCTGAAGGCAGTATAGCATCAAGTGAATTAAGAGTAGCATCCACTAAACTAGACATAAGGGAGAGGTCCAGGTGTTTGGTCTGTAAGGCACGGCTAAGCTTTGCAACTTGAGGAAGAATGTAGTCAAGTAGGTACATTGCCGCTATTGTGGAGTGACTAGAAAGGGCTTTACTTAGTCCAAGACCTTCTGACAGAAGTCATTGATCTTGTCACATGCTGGCAGCTCCTCCTTGGAGAGTGTCCTGTAGGCCAGGAACTCCTGCTCTAGGTGTTGAACTTCAGCATCTAAGAAGTATCCGGGAAACCTGCTGATGAAAAAATGCAAACTCGCAAGTTTTGCAGTGGCCTTGTTCTCTGGATCAAGGATGGCAGCATGGGTAATCGGGTCATCCTTCAGGAGCAGGTTCTTCAGGGCATATTTGACTGGTGTAGAACTCAACCACACCTTTGAAGAAGTGCTGGACCAATCTTGGCTCAACCTCATCCTGGACCCTGTGCAGTGCCTGTCTGGTACCAAAGCCAATGCACAACTCCAATTCTGGAAGCAGTGCAGATACATCATCCAGTGGCACATCTGACGGCTCAGTAGTCTCCATCAGAACTGATGGAACTACAAACTGCTGCATCAGACAGTGAACAAAGGTGTGCATTGCACTTGCCAGCTTTGGAAAGACTGGCTCTTTATGCTGGAGTAATAGGCTCATGAAGGAAAACTGCTGAAGGGCATATTGAAAAAAGAGAAGGTAGACCTCAGTCATTGGATCTGCAAAGCTCTCCTCAAGCTGCCATTGCCTGTCTTGAGCTCCTTTAGGCTTCTTTTTCTTCTTGGAGTCATCCCTAGAGCTCAAGAAGAGAGACCTCAACCCCCCAGGGTACACATCGAGTATGCCTCGAACAGCAGTCAGCAAGCTGAGCCAGCGGGTGGGCACATGCCTGAGTACCGATAGTTACTCAATCTGCACAAACTCGCAGAATTCTCGGAGACCATGTTTCCTCTTGCTGCTATACTCGAAGAACAAGGGAGAATCCTGTTGCTTGACAGAATGATGCTCCTCCCTTCTCACCAGTGTTGTGAACAATATGAGCTGGGCAACTCGGTTGTTGCTGTACAAGCTTTGTCTTCAGACGACTTTTCCCCTATATTGCCATTGGTGTTGTCCACAGAGAGTCCCACCAGATTGCTATATGGGATTTGGTTGGACGTGAAGGTGTCATCAACTGCCTGGAACATGTCATCAGCAGTTCCACCTGTGAGCACAGGCATGGTAAGAAACTCCATCTTCAAGCCCTCCTCAGTGATGTACCTGGCAATCATAGGAAATAACTTGTCAGACTCTCTTTCACTGCTAGCATCTTCCCCAAATGGTAAAAGGTAGCAACTGGAGATTCTTCACTGTTTGCTGATGCAGATGTGGTGAAATTGAATTATTGACAATGGCTGTAGCCTTTGTGCAGCCACAAGTCATTTGCTTGGCTATTTCTGAATCTGGGAAGCACTCTTTGGTCAGTGAAGCTCGGTTGTCTGCAGCCGACAGTGGAAGATTGTGCTCCACAAGGAAGGCCACAGTCTTCACCTCTGCATGTGTCACATGAAATTCAAGAGTTAACTCAGTGCTAATTAAATGAAGCACAGTGCACTGTTAGACAAAGGTAGGGCATAAGTTCAGTTTGGTGGAGAGCCTTTTATATTGGTGCAATTTACCCCGGCTATCATGGTGCCTTCCTTGTTCATGCAAGTGTCTGTATCTTGGCATTAGTTTGATGCTGCCTGCTGTATTCAATATGTTTTCCCCCTCCATATGCCTAGTAATATCTCTCTCCCCTTGCTTCCAGATGCCAAAATCCTTACAGCATTCGATGCACCTTGCACTTTCAGAACTTGACCCTTTCACTAGCCATGGATATTTCCCCAGCCACATTGAATTAAGTTTCGTTCCGCGTCCAGTCTCAATAGTCGTTCGTGCTTTCTTTACCAGTGGAGTTGTGGAAACTAACTCGGATTCACTCGCTGACTCGGACATACCTGGTACAGATGCCATGCCTGGTACAGATGCCATGCCTGGTACAGATGCCATACCTGGTACAGATGCCATACCTGGTACAGATGCCATACCTGGTACAGATGCCATGCCTGGTACAGATGCCATGCCTGGTACAGATGCCATGCCTGGTACAGATGCCATGCCTGGTACAGATGCCATGCCTGGTACAGATGCCATGCCTGGTACAGATGCCATGCCTGGTACAGATGCCATGCCTGGTACAGATGCCATACCTGGTACAGATGCCATACACCTGGTACAGATGCCATACACCTGGTACAGATGCCATGCCTGGTACAGATGCCATGCCTGGTACAGATGCCATGCCTGGTACAGATGCCATGCCTGGTACAGATGCCATGCCTGGTACAGATGCCATGCCTGGTACAGATGCCATGCCTGGTACAGATGCCATGCCTGGTACAGATGCCATGCCTGGTACAGATGCCATGCCTGGTACAGATGCCATACCTGGTACAGATGCCATACCTGGTACAGATGCCATGCCTGGTACAGATGCCATGCCTGGTACAGATGCCATGCCTGGTACAGATGCCATGCCTGGTACAGATGCCATGCCTGGTACAGATGCCATGCCTGGTACAGATGCCATGCCTGGTACAGATGCCATGCCTGGTACAGATGCCATGCCTGGTACAGATGCCATGCCTGGTACAGATGCCATGCCTGGTACAGATGCCATGCCTGGTACAGATGCCATGCCTGGTACAGATGCCATGCCTGGTACAGATGCCATGCCTGGTACAGATGCCATGCCTGGTACAGATGCCATGCCTGGTACAGATGCCATGCCTGGTACAGATGCCATGCCTGGTACAGATGCCATGCCTGGTACAGATGCCATACACCTGGTACAGATGCCATACACCTGGTACAGATGCCATACACCTGGTACAGATGCCATACCTGGTACAGATGCCATACCTGGTACAGATGCCATACCTGGTACAGATGCCATGCCTGGTACAGATGCCATGCCTGGTACAGATGCCATGCCTGGTACAGATGACATGCCTGGTACAGATGCCATGCCTGGTACAGATGCCATGCCTGTGCCATGCCTGATACAGATGCCATGCCTGGTACAGATGCCATGCCTGGTACAGATGCCATGCCTGGTACAGATGCCATGCCTGGTACAGAGGCCATGCCTGGTACAGATGCCATGCCTGGTACAGATGCCATGCCTGGTACAGATGCCATGCCTGGTACAGATGCCATGCCTGGTACAGATGCCATGCCTGGTACAGATGCCATGCCTGGTACAGATGCCATGCCTGGTACAGATGCCATGCCTGGTACAGATGCCATGCCTGGTACAGATGCCATGCCTGGTACAGATGCCATACACCTGGTACAGATGCCATACCTGGTACAGATGCCATACCTGGTACAGATGCCATGCCTGGTACAGATGCCATGCCTGGTACAGATGCCATGCCTGGTACAGATGCCATGCCTGGTACAGATGCCATGCCTGGTACAGATGCCGTGCCTGGTACAGATGCCATGCCTGGTACAGATGCCATGCCTGGTACAGATGCCATGCCTGGTACAGATGCCATGCCTGGTACAGATGCCATGCCTGGTACAGATGCCATGCCTGGTACAGATGCCATGCCTGGTACAGATGCCATACCTGGTACAGATGCCATACCTGGTACAGATGCCATGCCTGGTACAGATGCCATACCTGGTACAGATGCTACTGCTTTGCGCATGCTCAGTACTATTAGAAAGTAGAGCAGCTAGAGTGCGAAGGTCACACAGATACTTGCTAGATAGCCGGACTGCAGAGGAATCTCACTAGTGCAACTTGATTCTTCAATCCCAATTCAAGAACGAACTGGCCTGGAACAGCTGATTAAAAAGTTGGGTTTGCTTGCAGGCAAAATGCGGGACATTGGCATGGTTTGTTGGGAGAGCGGCACAGGGATGTGAAATGCTGGACATTGGCAGGTCTGTATGTGCGATGAGCTGTGAGCTAGAAAGTGAGTCCATTGGATTAGACCTTTAATTGCCTTACTATTTTGTAATCTTTGCTGCTCTCCAACATTTTGAAGCTGGCTGATAATGGATCCTTCTCTTCTAGCTCTATCAGCTTCCACGTCCAATTGACAGGATAGAAGGTGCACTTCACTTTTTAAATGTGATTTCATGTTCTGAGTCGCCTTCTTCCAGTTAGTGAATGGTTTGGTAATCCAAGCCCCACCAGTCCTCTGAAGAGATCTTCCACCCTTTTTTGCATAATTTGCAGAATGCACCCTGTAAATTTTCTTCAAACTCTAACCAGGGAAAAGTTTCTTCCCACTTTTTGTTGTATCTCCTGATTCCAGATCCTGACTTGGAAGGTGGTTTAGAAGTAGAACTTGAGCAATGCTTCTTAAGAGGATTGGGCTGTACATCAATCTCAGACTCATTACCATCCTTAGAATCACTAGAGCTAGAAACTACCGAAGACTTGATGTACTCCTGAAATACGAATGAACATCCATTTTTATGTTTTGTTTCTCTCTGTGCTTCAATTTATATACCACTCAATAATATGATGATGTCAGTGTCTAGTTTTGTTCCCTTCTATAAATAGCTCACATGGACAACATTTCTACACACCAGTTTATCTTTCTACAACCTTTGTGTCAACTGTTGTTCCACATTATAGTACTCAAGTATATCCAGGCAGAAGCCACCTCAGCCAACCCCAAACAACATGGGAGTCCACACACACACACCCAGGGTTTCATCATTTAGGGGGAGGGGTAGCCCTGGGATCTCCCGAAAGACCAGTTCCCCCCCCCCCCCCCCCCCCCCCCCCCCAAACACCAGCTTCCCCCCCTCCCCCTGAAAATGTTTCTTTTCCTTAACAATTCTCTATTAAAGTGCATTAATAAAGGAATATAGTGCATGCAAAGTAGTAAGAAACTCCGTCCCTCCTTCACAGCCCAAATAAAACCGAGTCTGGCTGCGTAGACTTCCCTTTTAGAACTGACTACTAGTACCCCCAGAATGCCCCAGAATCAATCTCAGAGCATCTATATATATTTTTTTAATTCTGGGGGAGCATGCCCCCAGACCTCCCTCCACTAGTTGTTATGTGCTATACACCTCCTCCACCAAACTTTGGAGTTCCTCTCCTGCTACCAAAACTCAACATCCTGTATGAAACTCTGCACACACACACGCACACACACACATTCAAGCATACCCCGACCTCCCAGATGGCATTTGTGAAACTTTGTCACATCTTTCTTTAATCATCATGCCCCCCCCCCCCTTAACCCTCTCACTCCTGTAAGCACCATATGGCGTAATGGACTATCGATCGATTAGTCTATAGTCATAATTTGCATACCACCGGAAAGAGCAACTCTTACTCTATATGATGTCCAAAAATCACATCCGGAAACGCCCAATTAGTTAGCGAAAAGTACGTGCAACTACTGACGGTTCGCTGTTTTGACGACCTAAAAATGGGTGGATTTTTAACGCTTGAAAAAGTACTTTCCCTGGTTTCTAGCAAGGATTTTGCTCTCTCTGAGGATGAGTCAGAGGAAGAAGAAGGTGAAGAAATATGTGGCTACCTTGGAAATGCAAGTTCTGATCGTGCAGCAGTGCATTCTTTAGCCGCTGTAGTCAACCCTACTTTAGACCCTCAGGATTCTTCCTTTTGCTATTACCAGCTCTCTAGTGATGATGAAATGGATCAGGAAGCCTTCTCAGGTTTGTTAAAGTATCTACATATTTGTATTTAAATGTTCTTTCTCAAATAGCTGAATTTCAATAACATAAATTTTTTTATAGTAAACCATACTAGGCTATAGAATCATATGAGCAAATTTTGTCAAAAACCCACAGCTGCTATATGCCTCAATTATTATGACTAATGTTTACTAATTGCTAACTAAATGTTAGTAAATATATTATAAACATTTTTGGTTGATTAAATGTTAGATATTGAAAGAGAATTTTGCATAATGACATTCATATTTTGTGGTTAGTAATGTGGTTAACTGATGAGACCACATTGTTTATAAATAATGGTACTATCACATGACAAAATTGCAAGTGATATAAATGGATTGCTGATTTTATAATAATTTTTTTTTGTAGCTGGTATAGTTTAGAAAAAATGTCCAGGAAAGTCAGCGGTGAGAGGGTTAAAATCCAGATTCCTCCAGTTGCCCCCCCACTTGGACAATTTTCTAAATGAAACCGTGATGGCTGATGCTGCAGGAGGGCAAAAATGTCCCTAGCAACCATGGTTGGTACTGCAGGAGTGCACAAATATCCCTAGCAACATGGCTGATGCTGCAGGAGTGCACAAATGTCCCTAGCAACCATGGTTGGTGCTACAGGATGCACAAATGTCCCTAGCAACCGGTTGGTGCTGCAGGAGTGCCCTAGCAACCATGGTTGGTGCTACAGGATGCACAAATGCCCCTAGCAACCGGTTGGTGCTGCAGGAGTGCCCTAGCAACCATGGTTGGTGCTACAGGATGCACAAATGTCCCTGGCAACCGGTTGGTGCTGCAGGAGTACCCTAGCAACCATGGTTGGTGCTACAGGATGCACAAATGCCCCTAGCAACCATGGTTGGTGCTACAGGATGCACAAATGTCCCTAGCAACCGGTTGGTGCTGCAGGAGTGCCCTAGCAACCATGGTTGGTGCTACAGGATGCACAAATGCCCCTAGCAACCATGGTTGCTGTGCAGGAGGGCACAAATGCCCCTAGCAACCGTGGTTGGTGCTGCAGGAGTGCACAAATGTCCCTAGCAACCATGGTTGGTGCTACAGGATGCACAAATGTCCCTAGCAACCGGTTGGTGCTGCAGGAGTGCCCTAGCAACCATGGTTGGTGCTACAGGATGCACAAATGTCCCTAGCAACTGGTTGGTGCTGCAGGAGTGCCCTAGCAACCATGGTTGGTGCTACAGGATGCACAAATGCCCCTAGCAACCGGTTGGTGCTGCAGGAGTGCCCTAGCAACCATGGTTGGTGCTACAGGATGCACAAATGCCCCTAGCAACCATGGTTGCTGTGCAGGAGGGCACAAATGCCCCTAGCAACCATGGTTGGTGCTGCAGGAGTGCACAAATGTCCCTAGCAATCATGGTTGTGCTGCAGCATTGGTGTTGACAAACATTAACAACAACAAATGACTTCTTCGATTTCAGTGTCTTTTTTGAGCATAGGGATAGATTACTGAGTGATCAACAAGATAATGTGAATATACAAGCACACACTATTTGCTCTCACTCCACTCCACATTATTCATTATGTAATGCATGACACCTTGAGGCCATAGTGTGGTGAAGATGTTGCAGCATTTGCTGAATAATTGTTTTCCCCGCCATTTAGCCAGGAACACAAAACAATACCAAACAATACAACACACACACACACACACACACAACCAAACAAAGCGAGTACATTGGGCAGCAGAGTGAGGGGTGTGGTGGGGCTTGTGGAGTACGAGGTGCTTGGGAAGGAAGTCTAGGTGGAGTACTCAAGGTCAACCTCCATAGCAAACCTCTTCAAGGTTCAGCCATGGGTATTCCTAACACTGCCTGGGGTATTCCTAACACTGCCTGGGGTATTCCTAACACTGCCTGGGGTATTCCTAATACTGCCTGGGGTATTCCTAATACTGCCTGTGGTATTCCTAATACTGCCTGGGGTATTCCTAATACTGTCTGGGGTATTCCTAGTGTGTATCACATTATAAAACATTGTCTGAACTCAGCGGAGACTTGGAGAAACAGTCTAGCCTAATGAATACGTTCAGCAAAGGTCGCTATGCCTCCCACAGCAGGCTTGATGGAATGCCAGGGAGATGTGGGCATCAGAGAGTAAGGAGTCATGTTGAATCCTCGATGCCTGTAGACTATTGGAGAAGAGCTGTATCTGTGCCAGCTATGGACCACTCCATGAAGGAATCTGAAGATGGTTCAGTAAACCAAGCGAGCTCTGCAGGGCACAGGAAGATCAGATGAAGAGAGACATAACTATTCACCACAAAGACAACTTTCACTGTCTTATAAAAACATTTTGGATCGGTTCGTCCAAACAAATTTATAGCGATAGATACAAGACCCTGAAGGTGATAATTCATGGTTTTAACTGTTTTGGAGTTCACACTACCTTCACAAAGGATTCAAGGCACGCTCAAAGTGTCAAGATCAGCTGATGTCATGTTTACTACCTGGCGAGGATTCAAGGTGCGCTCCAAGTGTCAAGATCAGCTGATGTCATGTTTACTACCTGACGAGGATTCAAGGCATGCTCCAAGTGTCAAGATCAGCTGATGTCATGTTTACTACCTGACGAGGATTCAAGGTGCGCTCCAAGTGTCAAGATCAGCTGATGTCATGTTTACTACCTGACGAGGATTCAAGGCATGCTCCAAGTGTCAAGATCAGCTGATGTCATGTTTACTACCTGACGAGGATTCAAGGCACGCTCCAAGTGTCAAGATCAGCTGATGTCATGTTTACTACACTACCTGACGAGGATTCAAGGCATGCTCCAAGTGTCAAGATCAGCTGATGTCATGTTTACTACCTGACGAGGATTCAAGGCACGCTCCAAGTGTCAAGATCAGCTGATGTCATGTTTACTACACTACCTGACGAGGATTCAAGGCATGCTCCAAGTGTCAAGATCAGCTGATGTCATGTTTACTACCTGGCGAGGATTCAAGGCATGCTAAAAGTGTCAAGATCAGCTGATGTCACATCTAAGAAGCTGGCCTAGAGTTTTCTCTGAGAAATGAACTTCATTTTTTGTCCGCCATATTTTAAAATCATATAAGGAGTGCTCACCAACACATCAAGATCTTGAAGATGGATGTCATGGTTTAACGAGTTTTGGGGGCTGCCAGTTGGCTTCCTCTGTGAAGGATTCAAGCAGCTTCAAGCAATTATAGACATACACACTTAGTAGTTCATAGACAGCTAATTATACACATAGACATTCCATAATAGTTGGTTGCTAAGTAGTGCTTATTAGGGTCAGTCAGCATGAAAATTGGTGCTAACAGCCCCCATGCTCTTATCTGATGTGGGCATAACAAACTCTACAGTTGTTGTAGTGCACTTTCTTCTGCTGCTGCTTGTGTGAGAATCGAGAAACCCGACAAGTAGGTACTCGACGATGGCAAAACCCGCCACCCTCAATCCCTTCCGAAGGGGAGAATCACCTGCCAAAACCCGCTGCATTGCCTCTGTCATTTCCAGGCACCTCGTCACCATGTTAGGTACACTTGGCAAACTGTAGACCTCATGCACTATGCGCTACACCCAAGAACACCTGTCACGTGTGCCCTGCCCCACTTCCACTTTGGGCCAGCGGGGGGGGGGGGGGGGGGGAGGGGGGAGGTTCTTGAAGCTAACAGGTGAAGAGGTGCTTAACAACAACAACAAAGTACTTAATTACTTCAGATCCGACCTAACGCCCACTCACTTCTACAGTATATGCGACTTCAACAGGATAGCATTTCATCCAAGGCACAGGCTAATTACCCCTCCCTCCCTTCCCCTTCCAGGGAGTGTTCACCACCACAAGGGCAAACTATCCATGCCACCTTGGGCTTCCACCTGGAGCTAATTGGTACATGTTTGATCTCTACATCCATGGCCGACACAGTCACTATACACATACCACACACATGCACACAAATACAAAATACATGTCCATACACACACACACACACACACATACAGGATGCCAACATTGTTAAGTTGCGTGTGGTCAGTAGACCTAAGTCATGGTGGCAAGGCTGGGTGAGGGACTGTAGCTATCAGTCATGGTGGCAAGGCTGGGTGAGGGGCTGTAGCTGCCCTTGTCCTCAGTCCAGTCATGGTGGCAGGGCTGGGTGAGGGGCTGTAGCTACCCTTGTCCTCAGTCATGGTGGCAAGGCTGGTGGTGAGGGACTGTAGCTACCCTTGTCCTCAGTCATGGTGGCAAGGCTGGGTGAGGGACTGTAGCTGCCCTTGTCCTCAGTCATAGTGGCAAGGCTGGGTGAGGGACTGTAGCTACCCTTGTCCTCAGTCATGGTGGCAAGGCTGGGTGAGGGACTGTAGCTACCCTTGTCCTCAGTCATGGTGGCAAGGCTGGGGTGAGGGGCTGTAGCTATCCTTGTCCTCAGTCATGGTGGCAAGGCTGGGTGAGGGATTGTAGCTACCCTTGTCCTCAGTCATGGTGGCAAGGCTGGGTGAGGGGCTGTAGCTGCCCTTGTCCTCATCATGGTGGCAAGGCTAGGTGAGGGGCTGTAGCTACCCTTGTCCTCAGTCATGGTGGCAAGGCTGGGTGAGGGACTGTAGCTACCCTTGTCCTCAGTCATGGTGGCAAGGCTGGGTGAGGGGCTGTAGCTGCCCTTGTTGTCAATCTGTTACTGTGTCTGTGAGTAAGGGATGCTTCTAATTAGCTGATGTTGCAGTGAGAGATGCTTCTAACTAGCAGGCATCACAGCTAGCGAAGGTGCCTCTAATTAGCTGATGCTGCAGCCATCACAGCTCATTAGTTCTGCCTGTACACTCTGACAGCAACCACAGTCAGGATATGTCAGGACATGACATCAGGATATGATGTCTGACCGTCTTCTCTCTCATCTCCATGCACCTTTAGACACACGACCTCATCGCTCAACTTCATGAGGCCCACATCTTGGTCTTGCCCACCTGGAGGGAGTAGTCAGTCATCAAGCATTCCTATCTAGTGTTCCCCCGAGGAATTGACGAAGGAATATTGGGAGGGAGGGAGAGGAAAGGCCCCTGAATGATTTTGGTGGCCAACCTAAACCACACCCTATTTTAATTAGTCCTCATCTTGCTCATGGTCAACATAAAGTTCACACAGCTATTCTTCAGTTCCTCCAACCCAACAAGGAGGGGGAGAGGTTCACAGAGAAGCTGAACTCACTGATTTTTAAAAGCTTGAGTGCAGCTTGTTATGCATTGAGTTTTGCCAGAAGGGGGAGGGGCAAGGTCAAAGGTTGATACCGACCTGCCTCTTCATGTGTGGCTATATATATAGAGCTAGGATGTGGTTGGTTAATTAGCAGCATCACTACAGTCTCCATGTGGATTGTTCTGTTGCTCATGGCAACCAACCACCAAGTCAATAGGGAAGATCAGATCGACTAGACTCTTCAATTGCTATCGGCAAGAGGTGATTGAGAGTTCTAGTGGCTAGCCAGTGTGTAAGATCACTCATGACTTGAGGAGAGCAGAGAAGCCTCTTCCATAGTCCACAGAAGATGTATGGGGGAAGCAACTTTGTCAGATTGGCAAACATTATTAATGTTTTGGGGACCATGAGCTGCTGAGTTCCCATTATCTTTAACTAACTGTCAGCAGCAGCAGCTTTTGAAATACTACAAGCTTACCCAGCACGTCCACACCATGGAGGGTGTTGAAGGAGAGCTCTTGTGGAATACTACAAGCTTACCCCTCATGTCCACACCATGGAGGTGTTGAAGGGAGAGCTCTTGTGGAATACTACAAGCTTACCCACCATGTCCACACCATGGAGGTGTTGAAGGAGAGCTCTTGTGGAATACTACAAGCTTACCCCTCATGTCCACACCATGGAGGTGTTGAAGGGAGAGCTCTTGTGGAATACTACAAGCTTACCCCTCATGTCCACACCATGGAGGTGTTGAAGGAGAGCTCTTGTGGAATACTACAAGCTTACCCCTCATGTCCACACCATGGAGGTGTTGAAGGAGAGCTCTTGTGGAATACTACAAGCTTACCCAACATGTCCACACCATGGAGGTGTTGAAGGAGAGCTCTTGTGGAATACTGCAAGCTTGCCCCTCATGTCCACACCATGGAGGTGTTGAAGGGAGAGCTCTTGTGGAATACTACAAGCTTACCCAACATGTCCACACCATGGAGGTGTTGAAGGGATAGAATTACTAGGAACCTCTAGCAGTAATTGGCTTTGCTAGCTATCATACTACCACTAGCTGCTGCACGTGCGCTCTTCCAGGTCTGATAATTGGAGGCTCTGGAGGAATTTCCAGGAGTCAGGAGTACAGCTACTGTCACGAGACAAGCGTGCTAGAGGACACTGCTACTTGGCGAGGTCTTGCACCTCGCATCATGCATCCATGTGCGAGAACACTGGCACAGACCCACCTCACTGCATGTGGAGACCTTCACACCACTACAGAGTGCCTGTGGCCTTCACCAGGGCATGTGGAGGTCTTTAACACACTACAGAGTGCCTGTGGCCATCACCAGGGCATGTGGAGATCTTTACCAAACTACAGAGTGCCTGTGGCCATCACCAGGGCTGAGTCAGCATGCTCTCTGGCAACTACGACAGAGCTAAATTAAAACACTGCCAATACACCTCACACATTACAATCCTACACATTACAATCTGCACCTCACACCCTCAACATTACAACCCACACACCTCACACACACTTACTAAGTGAGGTGGTGTTGGAGGTCCTGCAGATGACAGTGGTGCAAGCCTCTATGGCAACCGTGAGCTGTTTGTTGAGGAGCAAAGGCGCTGTGAAGCGAAGACTCACTACGACACTTGAAGGGGCAGTGAAGGTCTGGACCCGTGTACCAGCAACCACCACCGTGTAATTGGTCAGGGGGAAGTTGATGTTGCATGTCTCTGCAGCCTACATATTACATAATTAGTACCACACCTTACCATATATTACCATATACCACATAGTTTTGTGCAACACAGTCTAGTGTTAGTGCCACACCTTACCATGCAACACAGTCTAGTGTTAGTGGCCACACCTTACCATGCAACACCGTCTAGTGTTAGTGCCACACCTTACCATGCAACACAGTCTAGTGTTAGTGGCCACACCTTACCATGCAACACAGTCTAGTGCTAGTTCCACACCTTACCATACAACACAGTCTAGTGTTAGTGGCCACACCTTACCATGCAACACAGTCTAGTGTTATTGCCACACCTTACCATGCAACACAGTCTAGTGCTAGTGCCATGCAATACAGTCTGGTGTTAGTACCACACCTTACCATGCAACACAGTCTAGTGCTAGTGCCACACCTTACCATGCAACACAGTCTAGTGCTAGTTCCACACCTTACCATGCAACACAGTCTAGTGTTAGTACCACACCTTACCATGCAACACAGTCTAGTGCTAGTGCCACACCTTACCATGCAACACAGTCTAGTGTTAGTACCACACCTTACCATGCAACACAGTCTAGTGATAGTGCCACACCTTACCATGCAACACAGTCTAGTGCTAGTTCCACACCTTACCATACAACACAGTCTAGTGTTAGTGGCCACACCTTACCATGCAACACAGTCTAGTGCTAGTGCCACACCTTACCATGCAACACCGTCTAGTGTTAGTGCCACACCTTACCATGCAACACAGTCTAGTGTTATTGCCACACCTTACCATGCAACACAGTCTAGTTTAGTGCCACACCTTACCATGCAACACAGTCTAGTGCTAGTGCCACACCTTACCATGCAACACAGTCTAGTGCTAGTGCCACACCTTACCATGCAACACAGTCTAGTGCTAGTGCCACACCTTACCATGCAACAAAGTCTTGTGTTAGTGCCACACCTTACCATGCAACACCGCCTAGTGTTAGTGCCACACCTTACCATGCAACACAGTCTAGTGCTAGTGCCACACCTTACCATGCAACACAGTCTAGTGCTAGTGCCACACCTTACCATGCAACACAGTCTAGTGCTAGTGCCATGCAACACAGTCTGGTGTTAGTACCACACCTTACCATGCAACACAGTCTAGTGCTAGTGCCACACCTTACCATGCAACACAGTCTAGTGCTAGTGCCACACCTTACCATGCAACAAAGTCTAGTGCTAGTGCCATGCAACACAGTCTGGTGTTAGTGCCACACCTTACCATGCAACACAGTCTAGTGCTAGTGCCACACCTTACCATGCAACACAGTTTAGTGCTAGTGCCACACCTTACCATGCAACACAGTCTAGTGTTAGTGGCCACACCTTACCATGCAACACAGTCTAGTGTTAGTGCGACACCTTACCATGCAACACAGTCTAGTGTTAGTGCCACACCTTACCATGCAACACAGTCTAGTGTTAGTGCCACACCTTACCATGCAACACAGTCTAGTGCTAGTTCCACACCTTACCATGCAACACAGTCTAGTGTTAGTGCCACACCTTACCATGCAACACAGTCTAGTGCTAGTTCCACACCTTACCATGCAACACAGTCTAGTGTTAGTGCCACACCTTACCATGCAACACAGTCTAGTGTTAGTGCCACACCTTACCATGCAACACAGTCTAGTGTTAGTGCCACACCTTACCATACAACACAGTCTAGTGTTGGTGCCACACCTTACCATGCAACACAGTCTAGTGCTAGTGCCACACCTTACCATGCAACACAGTCTAGTGTTAGTGCCACACCTTACCAATGACACACACACACACTGAAGTTTGGTATTAATACCACACCTTACCATACACTTTGCAACACTCTTTTATTAGACCCGCACTTTGACCCTGTTGACTTGGGTTGACTGACCCTCACCTTTTAACCCTCTCACTTTAACCCTCTCACTGTTGGATTACTGGGAGAGTTTAAAAAAATTTAAGCTTCAGTTACATCTACCAAGCCAGAAATTAACTGAGTCCCTAGCAGCCAAATATTATAGCAGCCAAATATTAATGGGGGGTGCATTATTGTTGATAAACATAGTGGTCGGCTTTTTGTAACTATACCCTAATCATAAATTATGAATATCATTATATTTGTTGTCATGTGTTTTTGCATGTATAATGTGTAACTCTATCGCTTATTAACTTCCAGCAATCATTTGTTTGACAAAATACAAAGACAAGCTACAGGTAGCCGGAGAAGCGAGCACATGACTGTCAAGCATCTTAATATGTGATCTACACAGTAGGCTATCTGTGTGTCCAGAAGACAACATTGCTAATGATAGAAGACAACATTGCTAACGATAGAAGACAACATTGCTAATGATAGAAGACAACATTGCTAACGATAGAAGACAACATTGCTAATGATAGAAGACAACATTGCTAATGATAGAAGACAACATTGCTAATGATAGAAGACAACATTGCTAATGATGGAAGACAACATTGCTAATGATAGAAGACAACATTGCTAATGATGGAAGACAACATTGCTAATGATGGAAGACAACATTGCTAATGATGGAAGACAACATTGCTAATGATGGAAGACAACATTGTAATGATAGAAGACAACATTGCTAATGATGGAAGACAACATTGTAATGATAGAAGACAACATTGCTAATGATAGAAGACAACATTGCTAATGATAGAAGACAACATTGCTAATGATAGAAGACAACATTGCTAATGATAGAAGACAACATTGCTAATGATAGAAGACAACATTGCTAATGATAGAAGACAACATTGCTAATAATAGAAGACAACATTGCTAATGATAGAAGACAACATTGCTAATGATGGAAGACAACATTGCTAATGATAGAAGACAACATTGCTAATGATGGAAGACAACATTGCTAATGATAGAAGACAACATTGCTAATGATAGAAGACAACATTGCTAATGATGGAAGACAACATTGCTAATGATGGAAGACAACATTGCTAATGATAGAAGACAACATTGCTAATGATGGAAGACAACATTGCTAATGATAGAAGACAACATTGCTAATGATAGAAGACAACATTGCTAATGATGGAAGACAACATTGCTAATGATGGAAGACAACATTGCTAATGATAGAAGACAACATTGCTAATGATAGAAGACAACATTGCTAATGATAGAAGACAACATTGCTAATGAGAGAAGACAACATTGCTAATGATAGAAGACAACATTGCTAATGATAGAAGACAACATTGCTAATGAGAGAAGACAACATTGCTAATGATAGAAGACAACATTGCTAATGATGGAAGACAACATTGCTAATGATGGAAGACAACATTGCTAATGATGGAAGACAACATTGCTAATGATAGAAGACAACATTGCTAATGATAGAAGACAACATTGCTAATGATAGAAGACAGCATTGCTAATGATGGAAGACAACATTGCTAATGATGGAAGACAACATTGCTAATGATAGAAGACAACATTGCTAATGATGGAAGACAACATTGCTAATGATAGAAGACAACATTGCTAATGATAGAAGACAACATTGCTAATGATGGAAGACAACATTGCTAATGATAGAAGACAACATTGCTAATGATAGAAGACAACATTGCTAATGATAGAAGACAACATTGCTAATGATAGAAGACAACATTGCTAATGATAGAAGACAACATTGCTAATGATGGAAGACAACATTGCTAATGATAGAGACAACATTGCTAATGATAGAAGACAACATTGCTAATGATAGAAGACAACATTGCTAATGATGGAAGACAACATTGCTAATGATAGAAGACAACATTGCTAATGATAGAAGACAACATTGCTAATGATAGAAGACAGCATTGCTAATGATAGAAGACAACATTGCTAATGATAGAAGACAACATTGCTAATGATGGAAGACAACATTGCTAATGATAGAAGACAACATTGCTAATGATAGAAGACAACATTGCTAATGATGGAAGACAACATTGCTAATGATAGAAGACAACATTGCTAATGATAGAAGACAACATTGCTAATGATAGAAGACAACATTGCTAATGATAGAAGACAACATTGCTAATGATAGAAGACAACATTGCTAATGATAGAAGACAACATTGCTAATGATAGAGACAACATTGCTAATGATAGAAGACAACATTGCTAATGATAGAAGACAACATTGCTAATGATAGAAGACAACATTGCTAATGATAGAAGACAACATTGCTAATGATGGAAGACAACATTGCTAATGATAGAAGACAACATTGCTAATGATAGAAGACAACATTGCTAATGATAGAAGACAACATTGCTAATGATAGAAGACAACATTGCTAATGATAGAAGACAACATTGCTAATGATGGAAGACAACATTGCTAATGATAGAAGACAACATTGCTAATGATGGAAGACAACATTGCTAATGATAGAAGACAACATTGCTAATGATGGAAGACAACATTGCTAATGATAGAAGACAACATTGCTAATGATGGAAGACAACATTGCTAATGATGGAAGACAACATTGCTAATGATAGAAGACAACATTGCTAATGATGGAAGACAACATTGCTAATGATAGAAAACAACATTGCTAATGATGGAAGACAACATTGCTAATGATGGAAGACAACATTGCTAATGATAGAGGACAACATTGCTAATGATAGAAGACAGCATTGCTAATGATGGAAGACAACATTGCTAATGATGGAAGACAACATTGCTAATGATAGAAGACAACATTGCTAATGATAGAAGACAACATTGCTAATGATAGAAGACAACATTGCTAATGAGAGAAGACAACATTGCTAATGATAGAAGACAACATTGCTAATGATAGAAGACAACATTGCTAATGAGAGAAGACAACATTGCTAATGATAGAAGACAACATTGCTAATGATAGAAGACAACATTGCTAATGAGAGAAGACAACATTGCTAATGATAGAAGACAACATTGCTAATGATGGAAGACAACATTGCTAATGATGGAAAGACAACATTGCTAATGATGGAAGACAACATTGCTAATGATAGAAGACAACATTGCTAATGATAGAAGACAACATTGCTAATGATAGAAGACAACATTGCTAATGATAGAGACAACATTGCTAATGATAGAAGACAACATTGCTAATGATAGAAGACAACATTGCTAATGATAGAAGACAACATTGCTAATGATAGAAGACAACATTGCTAATGATGGAAGACAACATTGCTAATGATAGAAGACAACATTGCTAATGATGGAAGACAACATTGCTAATGATAGAAGACAACATTGCTAATGATAGAAGACAACATTGCTAATGATGGAAGACAACATTGCTAATGATGGAAGACAACATTGCTAATGATGGAAGACAACATTGCTAATGATAGAAGACAACATTGCTAATGATGGAAGACAACATTGCTAATGATGGAAGACAACATTGCTAATGATGGAAGACAACATTGCTAATGATAGAAGACAACATTGCTAATGATAGAAGACAACATTGCTAATGATGGAAGACAACATTGCTAATGATAGAAGACAACATTGCTAATGATGGAAGACAACATTGCTAATGATAGAAGACAACATTGCTAATGATGGAAGACAACATTGCTAATGATGGAAGACAACATTGCTAATGATAGAAGACAACATTGCTAATGATGGAAGACAACATTGCTAATGATAGAAGACAACATTGCTAATGATGGAAGACAACATTGCTAATGATGGAAGACAACATTGCTAATGATAGAGGACAACATTGCTAATGATAGAAGACAGCATTGCTAATGATGGAAGACAACATTGCTAATGATGGAAGACAACATTGCTAATGATAGAAGACAACATTGCTAATGATAGAAGACAACATTGCTAATGATAGAAGACAACATTGCTAATGAGAGAAGACAACATTGCTAATGATAGAAGACAACATTGCTAATGATAGAAGACAACATTGCTAATGAGAGAAGACAACATTGCTAATGATAGAAGACAACATTGCTAATGATAGAAGACAACATTGCTAATGAGAGAAGACAACATTGCTAATGATAGAAGACAACATTGCTAATGATGGAAGACAACATTGCTAATGATGGAAGACAACATTGCTAATGATGGAAGACAACATTGCTAATGATAGAAGACAACATTGCTAATGATAGAAGACAGCATTGCTAATGATGGAAGACAACATTGCTAATGATGGAAGACAACATTGCTAATGATAGAAGACAACATTGCTAATGATAGAAGACAACATTGCTAATGATAGAAGACAACATTGCTAATGATAGAAGACAACATTGCTAATGATAGAAGACAACATTGCTAATGATAGAAGACAACATTGCTAATGATAGAAGACAACATTGCTAATGATAGAAGACAACATTGCTAATGATGGAAGACAACATTGCTAATGATAGAAGACAACATTGCTAATGATAGAGACAACATTGCTAATGATAGAAGACAACATTGCTAATGATAGAAGACAACATTGCTAATGATAGAAGACAACATTGCTAATGATAGAAGACAACATTGCTAATGATAGAGACAACATTGCTAATGATAGAAGACAACATTGCTAATGATAGAAGACAACATTGCTAATGATAGAAGACAACATTGCTAATGATAGAAGACAACATTGCTAATGATGGAAGACAACATTGCTAATGATAGAAGACAACATTGCTAATGATAGAAGACAACATTGCTAATGATAGAAGACAACATTGCTAATGATAGAAGACAACATTGCTAATGATGGAAGACAACATTGCTAATGATAGAAGACAACATTGCTAATGATAGAAGACAACATTGCTAATGATAGAAGACAACATTGCTAATGATAGAAGACAACATTGCTAATGATAGAAGACAACATTGCTAATGATAGAAGACAACATTGCTAATGATAGAAGACAACATTGCTAATGATAGAAGACAACATTGCTAATGATAGAAGACAACATTGCTAATGATAGAAGACAACATTGCTAATGATAGAAGACAACATTGCTAATGATGGAAGACAACATTGCTAATGATGGAAGACAACATTGCTAATGATAGAAGACAACATTGCTAATGATAGAAGACAACATTGCTAATGATAGAAGACAACATTGCTAATGATAGAAGACAACATTGCTAATGATGGAAGACAACATTGCTAATGATAGAAGACAACATTGCTAATGATGGAAGACAACATTGCTAATGATGGAAGACAACATTGCTAATGATAGAGGACAACATTGCTAATGATAGAAGACAGCATTGCTAATGATGGAAGACAACATTGCTAATGATGGAAGACAACATTGCTAATGATAGAAGACAACATTGCTAATGATAGAAGACAACATTGCTAATGATAGAAGACAACATTGCTAATGATGGAAGACAACATTGCTAATGATGGAAGACAACATTGCTAATGATAGAAGACAACATTGCTAATGATAGAAGACAACATTGCTAATGATAGAAGACAACATTGCTAATGATGGAAGACAACATTGCTTATGATAGAAGACAACATTGCTAATGATGGAAGACAACATTGCTAATGATAGAAGACAACATTGCTAATGATGGAAGACAACATTGCTAATGATAGAAGACAACATTGCTAATGTTAGAAGACAACATTGCTAATGATAGAAGACAACATTGCTAATGATGGAAGACAACATTGCTAATGATAGAAGACAACATTGCTAATGATAGAAGACAACATTGCTAATGATGGAAGACAACATTGCTAATGA